>JACXGM010028545.1:0-14013 GCA_016801145.1 Umbra pygmaea | reverse complement strand
CTGCCACGCCCGGGTACCAGCTTCAGCCCTGCTCTGATGGCCGCGGGTTCTGACCCGTGTGCAAATTTTCAAGAGTTTTTGAGCATGTTAAGGGCCCCAAAAGTGCCCAAAAGGTAGGAAAAAAATAATAATAATAATAATAATAATAATCTTTTGGAAAACAATAGGGCCTTCGCCGTTGGCTTGGGCCCTAATAATATAAGACTAGCTGTTTGATCAGTTTGTAGTTTTGAATTTTAAATCTCCCCACATGTTAAAATAGTACCAAAGCAAAACATATGACTTTTTTTTAGAAAATTATAAAAACAATTGGAAATTAATTGACCTACTGTCCTAACATACTGGCATGTGGATATATCTGAACTTTTCAGAGTATGACTCTTACAGAGCTTAATCAATGTACTGGTACCATGATCATGTCTCAGAACAGTTTAATTGGGATCAAATGGTTTATATTTCTGGCTCATATGAAACATCATAACACATGCTTAAATACCGTATGTCAGTTGACTGAACATACTGTAAGTTGTTTTACACACAGAATAATTTGTAGAGCAACCTCAACATTTTTCTTTTGAAGTACAGTACATGCCGCTTGACCTGATTAATACAATATATCTATATTCACTCTCTCTTTCAATTGAACATTTAAAACTGCAAGCTTTATGTAATTGATAGTACATGGTTGAACAGTAGGCGGTTGTGTATGGAAGGGTAGCAGATGTGTATCTGGTTGAGTTAGAGCCTGCATGAGGAGTCTCATAGTTTCTTTCTGTCTGTGTTTTTCAGAGTATTTACAGTATACAGTATATGTGTGAGTGTTTTGTGTGTGTCTGTGCGCTTGTATGTGCAAGAAAATATTGAGAGCGGGGGCAATGGAGTGTGTCATTTTAATGCTCCATTTCAGATTGAGCTCCGACCTCCTGCTAACCAAATCAATTGCTTATTCACTGTCTACCTCGCTGTTCTGATGAGTCATGTAGGGCCGCAGGCAGAGACACAGGCAAGAAAAAGAGACTGCATCATGGTTCCCTCGTTCAGGTGTAGGTCATCACATTTACATTAGCAATTTTGTCATTTAGCAGATGCTGTTAACCAGAGCGATGTAAAACAAGTTATTTTTTTCTTGTAATAGGTAGATAAGAGAACAACACAGACCAATAATTGTAAGTACTCTTCAATCAATCGAGTAGCTGCAACGGTTTTATCTTATTTATCATTTCCTAACAAGATATGTTGATCACGGAAAAAGAGCAAATTTACAGCAACTACCTAGGGGAAATTGTTCCAGTTTTGGGGGTGTTAGGGACAGGACAACAGAGTTTTCAGTTAGTGCTAGAAGAAGAAATGAATTGGATTTCCACCGTCGGGATGCCGTGATAAAGAAGAGGTGTGATTGAGTACTGTTTGAGTAGAAGCTGTCAATCAGAAAGGTGTGGATACCCAAGAGACCAGAGTTGTCAGAGTGTAGAGCTTGGGGAGGGATGTAAGGTTTGAGCAGTGTATAAAGATACAGAGGGCCATTTCAGCTTTCTGCTCAATAGGGAAGCACCATGGTCTTTTAAATAATGTGACTTTCATATAGAAGCCAGTGGAGGGTGTAGAGAAGTGTGGTGACCATAAAAATGGGATTAGAAATGCCATTCAAATCAATGTAGCAGAATGGTCAGAGCGGCAGCCATTTTGTTGTGTACCAATCAAATGACCACGCCAAGCAGCTCAATGGCCTTTCTATTCATTCTATTTCTATGGTGGTGACATGGCAGAACGGTTTGATGCTACAAGCAGAGGAGCCAAACCAATTGGGAATTTCAGTGGTACAAAAGTCATGTGACAACAATCAGGGTGTCAGATGGCTCAGTGGTTTGGGAGTAAGATGGTAGCCGGTTCAATAGCCGGACGACAACCCCGCAGGTTCCGGCGACAGGGGTTCTGGGAGTCCTGGTGGCAGGGGGCCTAGGAGGTCCAGTGGCGGCTGAGTAGGGGGGCCGGACTCCTCCCAGGAGGCGTCGTCCTCGAATCCCGGCGGCGGAGGGAGGAGTAGGACCTCCAGGTCTGTTGCCAGGAGGGGCTCATGCGTGGGTGGCGCTGAGCAGGCGGCCGGAGGCTCAGGCGGTGAAGGCGCAGACCCGCTAATGAGAGCTGGCATCTCCTCCTCCTCGCTCTCATAATCGGGGAGGTCGGCCATCTAGTGGTGGTCGGCCATCCTGTGGTGGTCGGCCATCTTCTAGTGGTCGGCCATCTTGTGGTGGGGAACCCTAACCGTCTGACGGGGAGCCCTACAACGGGGACTACCACCCTGGACCACAGGGCTAGGGGCCTTCACAGGTGACCTAGGGGCAACTACTCTTGCCCTGGTGGCAACACCTCCTGCCCTGGGGGCAACTGCTCTAGGAGGTCTAGCCTGAGAGCTAGCTGGGTTGCTAATACTAGCCTGACTGCTAGTGGGACTATATAAACTAGCCTGAAAACTAGAATACGTGATACTCAGACGGGGGGTCCTATGTGGACTACCGCCCTGCACCTGAGTATGGGGGGCTTCAACATAATTGCTAGGAGAGGTAGCCTGTGACCTAGAGAAGCTGGGAGAGGTAGCCTTAATGATAGGGGTTCTGAAGGAGCTAGCGGTGAGAATACAGCTATCCTGTATACTAGGGAAGCTGCCGGGATACACAGTAGCCCTACCTGAAGGAGAAGAGGCGATCCGGGGCTGCAGTAGAGTCGGCTTGGGTGGTGTCCTACGAATAGCCCTTCTCGTCCCTTCTGGGGGTATCTCCCGCTCCTCCTCCTCCTCCCAGAAGTCAAAGTCCTCATCCTCCTCCGAACTCTCCTCTCCACCGTAGAGGTGCTTGACCGCGGCCCACTCGGAGACCCTTAACATGCCCCGCCGTGTCGTCCTCCTCCTCCACCTCCATGTGGGAATCCTCCTCGTCTGAGCTATCGACATCCCACATGGAGGCGAGACGGACTCGCTCCGTCGATCGCACGCTCTCCATGGCGTAAGGAGAGTAAGCAGCCAGCGTCCCCCCAAAAAACATCCCCCTGAGAGAGAGGGAAAGCTCTCCTCGGGTCCTTGGCTACTCCTTTGCTGCCTCGTAGGTTGCTGGTCGATTATTCTGTCACGTTCGCCGTCCATATTGGATAAAGATAGAGGCAGGTGCGCAGGAGATGCAATAACCATGTACTTTATTTATACAGACTAAATCAAAACAATATTGCCACGTGGGGCTTCTTAGCTAATAACTGGACACACACTGGAACACGTATCAGGATACAATAAACAACAAGACACAGGGAGGAACACAAGGGCTAAATACTAACTCTAACAAAGGCTAACTCAATACACCTGGGAAGGATAATGACGTAACACAATATACCTAACTCCAAACAATACCTGAAACAGACACACGAGGGAGCCAACACACAACACACGAGGGACCAAACCAGAGACATGGAACACACAGGGCAGCAACCAAACACAAAACATACAGTCCATCTAGGGCTGGACGTTACAATGTGCTTCTAGTGGTATGTTTGAAAATCATCTTAATAGGCGTTGCCCAAAAGAATGTATTAAAAACACTACTTGGCTAACAGCCGACATAAATGACTAGAATGGCTTGCATTTTCGACTGCACTGCAGCAGTTGTGTGTGATGCAAAATGTCCCAAGAATGTCCTTATTTCCAGTGGTTACCAAACTTTTTGGGTTTTTGGTTACTGTACCACCAGGGGTCATGGTACCCATGTACCCAGGCAGAAGTGGTTTACTCAACTATTTTCTTCACCCACCTGCAACTAAACAAATTTTTAGACAAAGGTGCATTCGGAAGGCCACACCGAAAGCAACAATATAGAAAATAATTATTCTATATGGCAACAGTAAAAACAACAGTAAATCAAATAACCATGCTCATTACAACCAAGATACTGTATGAAGAAGAGCATCTCTGACTGCACAGCACGTTGAACCTTGAAGCAGATGGGCTACAGCAGCACAATACCACACTGGGTGCCACTCTTGTCAGCTAAGAACAGGAAACTGAGGTTACAATTTGCACAGGCCCACCAAATTTAGACAATTGGAAAGACCCATCCTGCCTATCAAAAGTTCTGGCTGGTGGTGTAATGGTATAGGGGATATTTTCTTGGCATACTGTACAATAGACTCGACCAGTCAAACCATGAACGCTGTGCTATGTGAGCTCAACTGTGACTTGGACTCTCCCATGGCAAGAGGTTTTTCGGTCATTCGTGCAGATCAATGAGCAAGACTTACAGCTGGCGATGTGAACTAAAATCAAACACAATTTGCTTACAGTTCAGCTCACGTAGCACAGTGTTCATGGTTCGACTGGTCACGTCTGATCCCTAGATGGCGCCTGCCTTTATACGCAAACAGTGCTGTCTTTGAAACTATATTTTCAATCAACTGTCTGTACACTTACAGAGGTCTGAATGCTTCGGTTTGCATATAGGGACCCTCATTATGATACCGTAGAAGTGTGGTGCTATTTTCAGCCTTGTTAGAGGTATAAAATAATTTACATAACAATTTCTTTTAACTTCATCTATACCCTCACAACTAAAAATATAAGGTAATTATCAGTTCACATTTAAACTGGGCACATTCGATTAGCATGAAAACATATCCCAGAGAACGGTCGACTCGGTACCCATGTGTTATTAACCCCTAGTTACATTTTGTGCCGGAATTGTCCTTTAAGTGCTAAAGGCAGCCTTGTGTCTGGATCCATCCCAGTTTGGTGAAATGTATTTTTTGTTACTATTTTTCTCTAATGAGATGAAACAAACAAATAAATGAATTTCACCAATGTGTTTAATTTGTTTTCATTTTTCTGTTAATACTGTATATCTGTCTTATTTTTGCAGCAACACAGAATATAATTTAGATGTTGTTAATTTATTTTTATTTTTATTTAACCTTTATTTAACCAGGTAAGTTGACTACATGGTAACCAGGTAAGTTGACTACAATCCTGGCTACATGAATATTTATCTGTCAGAGGGTGAACAATTACAATTTATAAACAAAATAGTACTGTTGTTGGTTCAAATCTGATGAAAGCATATTTGGAATTTATCATCATGTCAATATAGGGCAAACTACACACCGTTCCTGCAATATGAACAGTGAGCTTTGTTTAAACTGATATAATCTTATTTCACTGATATTGTATTTCTCCTTCCTACCTCTAAATGGAATTCCCAAACGGTAAGTGATAAAACAAATTCTGTTTGCACAAACTTCTTGCCTTATTTGTTAAAAATTTATTTCGAAAAATAAATACTGTAATTCCACCAGTAGAGCAGAAAATAAAACCGTTTTGCTACATAGGCAAATCATTAACCCATTATGCCACCGGGCTGAATTAAAATTCAGGAGTGTTTTAATAATAACCTTTCAGTCAGCTTACCGAAATAAGTATAGTAATAAGCTTTCAGTCGGCTGACCAAAACCTATTTATTAAAATTATTTGTAATGATATTGACTGTGCAGAATTTCAGCTTCTCTTATCAATACAAATTACTCTTAATCTGCCAGTGAAAGCAATTAATACAATACTTTGTTTGGGATTTTACCACTGAAGGTGGAAGATAAATACAAGGAGCTTTCCATTGAGGAATTACTGCCAAGCAAAAGAAGTGAACTCAATGACACCTTTTGTCAGTATTAGTTGCAAAAAAATACTTCTGAAACATTAAAATATATGAAATTTGTTTGTTTTTTGTTTTATCTCCAAAAAAACTGTCCACACTCATGATTCAAACCCATAACTTTAGCTTTAACCACTATACTATACAACCCATCAAAATACTGAAGAAAAACATCAGTATTACTTCTTGAAGCAGGTACACAACTGCGTTAGAGTATTTACGGGTACAATCTCTCAATGTTTGTGAGTTTCTTTTAAAAATGTGATGTCCGTTTGAATAAAATAAAATCTAAAAAGTGAAATGTATGTTTTTTGTACAATAATATCTCCTAAATGTAGTGATAAGATCAAACATTGCAAAGGAGAGTGTTGCTCCATTTTCAGATCATTTTTAACAGTCTAGCGCCAGTCTCCATCTGTAATAGTCCATTACATGTTCACTTAATGTACCGTAATTTGATGTGGTACAACTGCCTCAAAATTTGATCAGAGACACCTGTATGCCACAAAGAATTAAGGCAGTTTTTATGGCTAAAGTCGGTCTAACTAGGTATTAGCAAGGTATACCTAATGAAGTGGACAGAGATTGTATATTGACAAACCATAAATAATACTCCTGGATAATTGATAAGTAGTCAACTGAAGGGTTGTCCCAACTTGTTCAAATGTTCAATCAATCATTATAATACTATTACTAATTATAGCTTTAACAGTGTTCCTTATCTCAATTTCCAAATCAATTTACTTGGCAATTTTCCTGATGGAAGCAACTCAATACAACTTGTGTTTAAGACGGCTATACACAGTTGTGCTCATAGGTTTGCAGACCCGTGGAAAATTTTGAAATTTCTGCATATATTTTTACACTATGACTGTTCATGCAAAGTATCTGACTGTTATGTAAGGACAATAATCATATGAAGCCATTCATTATCACAGTTGTTTGGCTCCTTTGTAAACTATACTGAGAAAAGAAATCACTAAAAAAAGTTTACATACTGTACCTTTGAATGTTTGGCATTGTTAAGGTTATACAAACAGGTTAAAATGTCAATTAAAGGTTAATTTCCCACACCTTTAGCATTTTAAATTGCAATTAGTGTCTGCGTAGAAATAGTCAATGATGAATGGTCAGCTATACCACCTGCAAGAATTCAGGGCCTCATAGACAACTATTACAAACAATTGCATGCTGTCATTGATACTAAAGGGGGCAATACACCATATTGAGAACTGAGGGTATGCAGGCTTTCAGTGGTGGGCCGTCAGGGCCTGCAAGGCCTTCTCTGCAGGCTCAAAGATATTCAGAATCAGAAATGTATTTTTGTACATCTTTAATATATTTTTTAATAACATATATTTTAGAAATTTCATTTAAATTCGTCTATATGGTGATTTCATTGCTACTCTATGTTCTTTTTAGTTGCCTTGCTTTTAGCGCAGCTCATATAAATGAAAGCTTTTATCCAATAAGATTTTTTCATCTGTGTTGTCTCCGGGTAGACTAGGGCATTCAGAATTCCGAGTGAATGCCGTCTGCTGTTGAAGCCCATCAGGACCATGTTGTTGATTGTCATATTGTTAACCAATCAGATTTCGACTTTACCATGTTGGGTGTGTTCTTTGACCAAGTAAAGCGTTTCTGCCAGCCTTACGTCAGCATTGTTTCTGTTGCTGATAGGAGGGTCAGTTCAATAAAGTTATGCAAAAAATGTAAAAAAACGTTTGCAATCCGAACAACAACTAGCTTAGCTCTCCCAGCTTAGCTCTCCCTTCTCCGATTTCTTTAAACTTTCAATTTTTAGATTGTTAGATTTTTTACTTTTAGCAGAATGGCAGATGGAGGTGAAGAAGTTGCTTTAGTGGCGAATATAGGACTGGGCAGGATCGACTCTAAGCACTGGGCAAGATATTTTATTGGAACTTAACGCAAAGATGTGCTGTACAACCCCGTCATAGAAGTCATTTTAAAAGTGAAAGGACTTTGTTTTCAAATAATGAGCAGCTTTGGTGAGTTTGATGGATTTTTATATGTTTTTACTAGCAGGGCCTTTGGCCGATACCGATACCAGTACATTTAAGTACAGGAAAGAATGAAGGATGCAATTTGGTGCATACTGTAACTGTAGAAAATGGCATGAGGAACGCCCCGGACCTAGCCTCTGAAAGCCACATTTAGCGAGGAAAGACAAATGTCGGTAGTTTGCAAAACCTTTGGGTAAACAAAATAGTGGTATTTCTGAGTTCTGACATACTAACGTTAAGAAATACGATGTAGCCTATATATATTTTGTTCAATACATTACATTGATAGTACAACTATTGTGAATCGATTATAATAAAACAATAAAATACCTTAACACAATAATATGATTAGGTAATTATCCCTGTTTTGTAGAAAGTCACTTCAAACAGACATTCTCATCTTACACAAAACTTCTGCAATGCTTAGTTTGGGCAAATTCGAACACAAACGTCTATTGCGTTCGCGTTTACGAACGTGTTTCTCTCACTTAATTAGGGAAGGAGACTAATTAATTAAATATTACACATTCTTGTCCTGCAATGTAAATGATGTTCTTCTGGATATGTAGGAATATTTACTTTTCTATATTTGAATTGGCTGATCAACATCTAAGAAATAGCTGATTTTAGCTTGATAAATGTGACATTTGGCATAGTTCTTAAAAGTACTCCTATCGGTACTCGTATCAGCAAGTACCCAAAATGAAATACTCTATACTTGTACTCGTTCCATAAAAAGTGGTATCGGCCCATCCCTAGCCTTAAAGGTTCTTAACGGGGCTTAGTGCATGTACTGTATTTGTATTCATGCAGGGGGAGACACACTTCATCCTGGCGCCAGGCTTGTTAATACTTGTTAATTATTACTGCTTGTTTTAGATCACTACTGGTGTGACGCATGTGTAGATCGTATATATAAGGTCTGTGTTTCAGAATCATGGGTCTTGGGTCGTGGGCTGTGCCTTTGAGTGTGCGTGGTAAACCTCGATGTGATTTTAATAATGCGAAGTGTTACATTCATATGGTTTCAGTCGTGTCGGGTCAATTAGTGTATTGTAAGTCTCATAGGTGTTGAGCCTCGTGTTAAATAACCTTTATCGAGTGGAATAAACTTATCTTCACTATGAATATGGGGTGCATTATATGCCCAATGACAATAACCTATAGCCCTAGAATGTCATTGTGAGGTTATTATAATGCATTTTCATTTTGAGAAGATAGGTGTAAAATGCACGCCCACCACTGCATTGAACAGGGGAAATTTCATTATTTTCGTTGTTACCATGTTTGTTTTATGATTGTGGCAGTCCGTTATGACCTACAGTTGAATATGAATCCCGTGACAAATAAAAATTAATAGTTTTGCCTGCTGACTATTTTCTTAAAATATTTTACATCTATTATCAATTCTCCAGGGGTATGCAGAATTTTTAGCACAACTGTATAGCCTAGTGACTCGTCAAGTTTGCGAGAGAAAAACATGCAGGCAAAACTTTTATTGGTAGCCTGATAAACAAACTGAAACATTAAGTAGGGATGGCAAGCAGATGTGGATGTTTCCATATAAATGATTTTGGAAGAAATCTGAGGACTTTATATATGCATATATACTGTATATATCTGCTGAAGCACTTGCTTGAAAAAAAGTCAATAGGCTGTGTAACACGTAAAGGTCCATTTCAGTTTTTTTTCACAAGTTGAAAAAATATATGTTTATTTCTCTATTCTTTAACAATACTATCATAAGCCAAACGTTAATTTTGGTTAAGATATTAGAAATTAATTAGAACTACAGTGAAATATATTATGATTAAGATGTTAGAAATTAAAGTGTAACTCTTGCCAAAATGTATCCTAAGGTCTTTTTTAGAATGTACCAGAGTCAAACATTAGTATAAAAGCATAATTAGGGCAGAAATGCCACTTTTAAGATTTTCCCTATTTTTGGTTTCCGTCAAATAGCCTTCTGAATGGGAGTGATAGGGGCACAAATATGGTAGCATCAAAATCGCTATTTTTTTAAACTACGTACACTCAACAGAAAGTTAAACTTTAGTTGAAGTATCATTAGAGGCTGTACACATGAACTTGAGAATTGATGAACATTGTTTGTGTACACAGTTTACTACACACTTTTTGACTGGCAAATTACAGCCAGCAGAAACATAAACTCCTGAGGGGAGTTGTACAAAACCTTGGTGATACTCAGCCCCTGGTGATACTCCAAGCAAAGTTTCATGTTTTTGTCGAGCCTTCTTATGTTTTAAAAATAGCTATTTTGATGCTATCCTATTAGTGCCCCTATCACTCCTGTTCAAAAGGCTATTTGACAGAAACAAAAAATAGGGAAAACCTTAAAAGTGGCATTTCCTTCTTAATTATGCTTTAAAAAGAAGGTTTGACTCATTTGGTATATTCAAAAAAGACCTAAGTTTAATTTTGGCAAAAGTTACGCTTCAATCTTGCCACCAATTTTTCTACTCTAGGCCAAATCCTAGAATAGACACCTATTAGTCAAATTATTCAATAAGATGGCAAAATCCTAGTATAGACTGACACCTGTTGGTCAAATGATTCAATTATATACAGACTTAAAATCTGTCCAAATCATTGTAAATGGGAAAATTTATTGCTTATAAAAGTATATATATATATATATATATAATATAGAAAAAACTCGATGACCAATCACTTACTAAATTTCCCGACATTAGGTTACATATGGTGCCGCTGGAATGGATTCGATATTGTGAAAACTGTGGGTGTTAATAAGGCACCAAAAATCAAAGTAAGGAGAAAAACAAAAACACAAAGTAGAATACTTGTTGCATCACTTAATAATAATAAAAAATTAAGAACAATTTCTTATTGTGCTACATGCGCAATCCCATAATAAAATGCACAACATAATTTGTTACATGTTTTGTTATTTACAGTTGTTACGTCCCCCTGTATAGCTGCAGCCATACATGGATTTTCCTTGGTCTGTGCTGTGTGTCTGTTCGGTTCTATGTGTTTTTTCTGTTCAGTTTGTGTCTCCCACAGGTGGTGCAGATCCTCATCAGTCCAATCATCAGTTATCACTGACTCCTCCCCTTCATTATCCGGTTCAGCTGATTCCACTCACCAATTCCCATCATACCTTTCCCTTCAGTATATAATGTGCCATTTGTGTGTTAGTCTGTTTCTCTCTGGCTGCTCTTGTGTTTGGTCTGTGCTTGAGCTCTGTTGCTGTGGTTTGTTGGTGGTTGAGGCCACTTTACTAGGTCTTTGAATTTAAGGCTCCTTTTGTGTTGCTACATAACCTCTAGTCTTGTTAGTTTGTGTTTGGTGGTTTTGTGAATGTAGTGTTAGTGTTTAAAATTAGAGTGAGAGCTGTGTTTTGTTGTGTGTGAGTGATAGGCCTATTTAGTCTGGAAGTGTGTTGTTGTATTTAGTCTAATGTGTTGTCTGTGTATTCTATTGTCACATTAACCCTTCGTTTGTTCTTTTGTTCACAGGGATAGAGGAGTAGTTCAGGCCTCCTCCGGCGTATACACTTTTGCCCGTAGGGTAACGCCCCTGTCTAGGCACACTAGTTACACTTGGTTGGGCCACCTCCTTTAAGTTTGGGTAGGACGCCTTAATCGTGTGCCAGCTTAGTTTATTTTGTGTGTGGGAGATAGTACAGGTAAGGGGGTGGGGGAACTTTTGTTACTTTCCTTGGTTTGGTACCCATCAGTTCTCCTCATCTCCCTGAATTTTACTGTGGCAAATAAAAAGCATTGTTTGTGCGGTACACTGCTGTCTCTGTGTCCTTACACCTACGACCCCATACCTCTTTTGCTGACCGCAGGGTGTCCTGGTGAGTGGGTTTGACATCCCCCTCCCCTCCTGGGGTGCAGTGCGTAACAGTGTCATCAGGTCTGTCCACTCTCAAGAGTTTCTAAGACTCTGCTCAGGTGCACTTTTCATCAATTTGTATTCCTGTGGTAGCCGTAAGTGTAGAGTAGATGGCCCTTTTAAATGTCATAGAGTACAAAATTGGAATAATGCCTGGTTCACATGAAAGATATCTGAAGTTTTTAGAGAAAGTAATCTGGCCTGAGCTGAGGGAAGACAATTTGACCTGGTATTAAGATTGGCAGACTTTTTGGCAAGTCGAAAGTAAAAAAAATTATGCCAAGTCAGATTTCTATCTATAGGCCATTTATAACTCATAAGGGTGCCCAACTATATCTTGGAAAACTACGGTAAATTGAAAAGAGGTGCCTTCTGCTTCTGTACTTACACATATTTTATTGTGAAACATTATTACATACAACACATTATATACCTTCAATTAACATTTTATGTCAGTATGGTACTTATGTCAACAAGGTTTCGATCTGCTACTACATTTTCTATGGTATCAGGTAGTCTTCCATTATCCCACTATTTTTGTATATTTATTAAATCCTGTTGTACATGTTATCCCATGTCAGTAATCTTTAATCCTTGTTCCTTTTAACTTGCAGTATTTCTCATATGTCTTCTACCTCTTACCCTACACATTTAGAAATACCAGGTATCTCCTGTACATTTTCACTAGTGTATACAGTATATAATATTTGCTGAAGTTTCTTTCGATCTCATTCCAGTATTTAACCCTGTAATATTTTTCATTATACTATGGTATAGTAATCCTTAATACTAGAGTGCATTTTCAGGAAGGGCTCACGTGTAAGCATTACACTGTAAAGGGCATACCTGTTGTATTTTGCAGAAGTGACAAATCCATTTGATTTGGGTTACTCAGCTATGCCATGTTTTTGTTTGGCAAAGCGCATATTGGCATACCTGTTTGATTTTGAAGCATAACAAACAATGTAAAATACACCGTCACGATCCATGTAACACATACACATTTAACTTATGACCAGACTTTTTTTATTTAAAAATTAAGGTGTACATTATACCAACATTTGTAACAGTCGTAACTTGATAATAACACAATGAGGTCTAGGAAGAGAGGACCATTCCAATAATACTTTTCTGGCATATTTTTTGTTTCCCCCTCTCTTAGTTATATACTGTTTCAGATGGTTTTTCATCTACAGTCTCTATCAGAACTGCTAAAACCTGGTTGGGGGTAAGGTCTGGTTTAGGAGTGCTTTCTCATCTTCATTCAGCTTTAGAGAGACCATCTGTTATCTCCTGCATGTTGCATTGAACTCATTGAATATTCATGTCCCACCCATCCATGAATCCACCTAGAATTCTGTTTGAACTCTAGGCTTAGGACATACAGGACAAATTGGACATGACAAATTAGGCATTAATTAGTAAGAAACATGGGTTTTCTATTTATTAATATGGTTAAATATAGCTCTTAAAGTATTGTGTCACAATGCACAAAGGCCTTTTACAACTACATTTTATAGTACATATTATTATAGAATAAAACCAAGAAGACATTATATCAATTTTAAGTCCCTTGATGCATAATAAACAGAAAATGAGTCACTAATTTGCATTTGGTTCTCCATTAAGAACAATGTTTTTTTCAGAGTTTTAAAGGATGCTTGGGTTTCAATTGGAGGTTCAATGCATGCGAAAGGAGTCAAAACTGTTTTTTTTCAGGTTGGATCTGATACATGCTAAGAAATTGATGTTTTTATAGGCTAAATATTAATTGTGAATTTAGGTTCTATGTAAACTATTTTGATAGGAAATGCCGTCAACTTTCTCATAAATGGTTTATCCAATAAGACAACATGTTATTAATGAATTTACTAGGGTCAGAAAAGCAAAGCACCGGAGTCAAGTGCTTTCATTATACAAAATAATATATAAATATAAACAAAAAATAGCTATTAAAACTTAGATTATTACAGAAAAACAGTTTCCATCTTTACTGCAATAAGTACATTGTCTAGATGATTCAATTGGCCTACACACCTTCTCTCAGTGCCTATAAAGTCTACACCATCTTGAACATTTTATACAGTATACTGTTATTTCCTCAATGTTTCATGTATTGAAACGAGGATTGTTTCCCACTTTACACACCATCGTCCACAATCTTAAAGGTACAATATGTAATATCAAAACAATAACAAAATACATACTTTGCATTGAAAGAAAACATCACTATACATATATTATATATATTTCTTAGTTGTGTACTTACATTATCCTAAATGTTTCCACCAACTTTCAAATCCAGATAAATTTGTAATTTAATTTGAAGACACGGGACGTTTCTTTTTGTCGCCCGTCAATGACGTCATGTAATATAGTTGCTCTAAGTTCCAGGGAGCCGCCAAACATAACGTGAATAAAGTTATAAT
>JACXGM010028544.1:0-14014 GCA_016801145.1 Umbra pygmaea | reverse complement strand
ACTGGATCCTGGACTTCCTAACGAGAAGACCCCAGATGGTGAGAATGGGCAACCTTACCTCCTCCACAATGACCCTGAGCACCGGAGCCCCACAGGGCTGCGTACTCAGTCCCCTCTTGTACGCTCTGTTCACTTATGATTGTGTGGCCACACGCAGTTCCAACACCATCATAAAGTTTGCTGATGATACAACCATCCTGGGTCTCATCTCCAACAACGATGAGACTGCTTACAGAGAAGAGGTAAGAGCCTTGGCTACCTGGTGCCAGAGCAACAACCTCTCTCTCAACGTCAGCAAGACAAAAGAGATGGTAGTGGACTTTGGGAAGCAGCAGAGGGAGGGTCCTGCCCCCATACACATCGATGGAGCTGAAGTTTCAGAGTTCAAGTTTCTCGGTGTGTTCATCAGCGACAACCTCACATGGTCCAGACAGACAATCTCGGTAACAAAAACTGCCCAAAAGCGCCTATACTTCCTGAGGAGACTCAAGAAGTTTGGCATGTCTGTCAGGATTTTAATAAACTTCCACAGGTGCACCATTGAGAGCATCCTCTCAGGCTGCATTACAGCCTGGTACGGCAGCTGCTCCGTGGTGAAATCAGCGGAGCGCATCATTGGCTGCTGCCTCCCCTCCGTGCAAGGCATCTACCATAAGCAATGCCTTAGGAAAACAAAGATCATCCTCAAAGACCACAGCCACCCAGGCTGTGAACCTTTCTCACTACTGCCGTCTGGTAGACGTTACCGGAGCATCAAGGCACGGACCACCAGACTTACAAACAGTTTCTTCCCACAGGCCATTCGGCTGCTCAACATGGAACACAGACACTGATCGCAAATCGTCTGTTGAGCACTAGCACTCTCTGGTCACTTTATGCTCTCTACATCTAATGTAGCAGAATTCAAATGCACCTTTAAAAGCAATTTTTCTATGCCAATCTATAATATTTACTACTTCTACTGTTGTACATTTCCAGACCACTGCTTAGTACATAGCGTTTAGTATTACTATTACTATCGTCATTATTATTTTAAAATTCTTATATTGTTGTAATTCTTGTTTTACGGCCCACTGCATAGAATCGCCGTGCCATGTCAAAAAGGATTTCTCTGCATAGGATGATGTATGTTATTTGATGCATATGATAAATAAACAACTTTGACAACTTTGACTTTGACTTTATTAACACCTAGGCTGACGATAATTTAACAGGGCGACAGTGATGCCCAAAACAAGAAATCTGTTTCTATAATGCGACAAACACTTTCTGTGTATATGTGTACACATTGGAATGAGCACTTTTACATTGTTTTCATAGATTGAACCTTCTCAAGTCGATTACTTACAGCACATTAATGCGTCACGGGGAAATCGATCTCTGAATCTACATAGGTTTAAACCTCCTCAGGACAAAGACTCATTAGCCCACTTCTCGTAGGACCGACACAGGAGAGTGATAATAATAAGCACTTGTAGAAAACCAAACAGGATTGACGAACAATATACAATGAAGCACACACCTTCTGTAACCCAAAAAGTACTACCATTTTTAGCCTACTTAATTAACAAACACCAACCAGTGTCCGGGCAAAATCATATACATCTACGAAGTCTTAGTGCCAGGCAGACCTGTACCCCTTAGAATCCCCTTAGTACCCCTTAGACCTTAAAGGTTGATGTGAGCGGAACTGCTAGCCATTAATGAGGAGTCTGCAGCTACCAACCTTAACTTGTTTAAATAAATATTGTTTGCCAATTCAAGAGTGTATTGGCACCTTTTTTTTCCCACTTCAGGCATTGGATTTAGATTAACAAATAAAGACATACTGTGCTTGTCTGGGATCAGATTTAAAAGAACAAACAAGATATCCTGCACTGTCTGGGATAAGATTTAGTTGAAAAAATAAAGATGTACTTAGCTGGTCTGAGATCAGATTTCGATGAACAAACCAAGATGTACTGAACTGGTCTGAGATCAGATTTCGATGAAAAAATACAGATGTTTTTTGCTGAGCTGGTATCAGATTTGGATGAAAAAATAAAGATGTACTGCGCTGGTCTGGGATAAGATTTAGTTGAAAAAATAAAGATGTACTTAGCTGGTCTGAGATCAGATTTCGATGAACAAACCAAGATGTACTGAACTGGTCTGAGATCAGATTTCGATGAAAAAATACAGATGTTTTTTGCTGAGCTGGTATCAGATATAGATGAAAAAATAAAGATGTACTGCATTGGTCTGGATCAAAAATAGATGAACAAACCAAGATGTACTGAGCTGGGATCAGATTTAGATGAAAAGAAAAAGATGTACTGCGCTGGTCTGGGATCAGATATAGATTAACAAATAAAGATGTATTGCGCTGGTCTGGGATCAGATTTAAATGAAAAAATAAAGATGTACTGCGATGGTCTGGGATCAGATTTAGATGAACAAATATAAAGGTACTGTGCTGATCTAGGATCAAATTTAGATGAACAAACCAAAATGTACTGCGCTGGGCTGGGATCAGATTTATATGAACAAATACAGATGTACTGCAATGGGCTGGGATCAGATTTAGATTAGCAAACCAAGATGTACTGAGCTGGTCTGAGATCAGATTTCGATGAACAAACCAAGATGTACTGCACTGGTCTGGGATCAGATTTCGATGAGCAAACCAAGATGTACTGAGCTGGTCTGGGATCAGATTTAGATGGACAAATAAAGATGTACTGCGCTGGTCTGGAATCAGATTTGAATGAACAAATCAAGATGTACTGTGCTGGTCTGAGATCAGATTTAGATGAACAAATTAAAAAGTATCCAACTGGTCTGGGATCAGATTTAGATGAACAAACCAAGATGTACTGCGCAACAATTTCATAGTGGTTGGTAAAAACAGGAACATTTTAGCTCCCTGACGGGCTTTTGTCGGGACTCGGGAAACTCAAAATTGGGACTGTCCCGTCTGGTCACCCTAACTAGTAGGGCAAACCCAGTGTATAGTTTAACAGACATAATGGCTTATGAGTGATCAAGGCCTACAGTTGGAATTGCTGCAGTTGTATCTGCTGTTTAATTTGATATGTGTTGACATTTAAATAGTGTTTTAAATAGTGTTTCTAGTTTGAATACTTTATTATATTAAATGTCAAAGTACTTTGTACTACAAAGCAGTTGTGATGTTTGAATTAAATAATTGATATTAGCCAAAATATGTCCAATTTTTATAAATCTTGGAGAATGCTCACCATTGAAAAACAAGCTAAATTTCTCTGTTTAATTATTTTAATCGGTAAATTCAGCGTAACTTTGCTAGTGCTGACCATGTCTCCATTCTAGACATGTAACATAGAGTTTATATATAATTGTAATTTATAGATATAGAATGAGTAGAAAGTTCATTGAACTGTTTGGCATTGTCATTCGATTAGTACACAGCAAAATGGCAATGGTTGTTAGTTGTCACGGTGACAACAAACGTCAGTGGGGACGTAAAGTGTGTAGCACTCACTCGTTTAAAAGTTTCAGTTATAAAGTATTGTAATATTAGCATTTATTTAATATTTTTTTGATGACTTACCAATTGTAAAGAACACAACAGGCAGAGCGGAGTAAAATACACAATATAATTTAATAATTAGGTACAAGTAGTAGTAGTAGTAGTAGTAGTAGTAGATAACTTTATCGTCCCCATGGGGCATTTGGGTTTGCGGCACAGTCGCAAGGCACTTTGTGACAAGA
Organism: Umbra pygmaea; assembly: GCA_016801145.1. Taxonomy (NCBI): domain Eukaryota; kingdom Metazoa; phylum Chordata; class Actinopteri; order Esociformes; family Umbridae; genus Umbra; species Umbra pygmaea. Next base: position 10,282 of record JACXGM010028544.1, on the reverse strand, counting down.
CATCAAACATTTGGTACAAACAAATAGTCCATACATCAGACACCAACAGACATAACATAAAGAGCATACATCACACACTATCATACACTATGCACCTTTAGATATGACCAGGCCAGCAGGACATTAGCTTATTGACTGATTTAATGTAAAAGTTAATCACATGATTGATTTGACTGATTTAATGCTTTTATGGCTTGTGGGATAAAAGAGAATTTAGATCTGTTCTTGGTCAGAAGGGGTTGGCAGAAACGACGCCTAGATGGCAGTAATTTAAAATGAGATGCCAGGGGGTGTGTGTAGTCACATACAATGTTACTGGCCTTTCTCACCAGTCTGTCCTTGTAAATGTGTTCCATGCTTGGTAGTGTTATCCCAAGCAACTTACTGGCAGTAGTAATGGTTTTTCTGATAATCTTTTTCTGTGACTCAATGGCATTTCCAAACCAGCAGGTAATACAGCAAGTTAAAACCCTTTCAATAAAAGAAGAATAAAATATTTGGAGCATTTTGTTATTGACATTAAAAACAAGCAGTTTCTATAAAAACTACATTCTTTGCTGTGTCTTAGTATGCAAAAGACCAGTCCATGAGTCCCATTTAAGCTTGTTGTCCAGTACGATGCCAAGGGATTTGTAGTTTGTAACAACCTGAATAACCCCCCCATTGATAAAAGTGTTGGTGGATTGCTGTGTCTTTCTAAAATCTATGGACATTTCTTTGGTCTTATTGGTATTTAAAATTAAGTGTGACTTATTACACCATTCTAGAAAGGAATCTAAAACTGGCCCAGGTCAGGAACAGGTCAGGTAAGTAGAGTTTGGTACACAGGTGTCCGGGTAGACAAGATCAGGATCCAGCGAATAATCAGTAGACCGGCAGGGCTCGGTACACATGTAGATCCAAAACAGTACAATACCAGGCACAAGGATCTCCAGACAGCAGGCAGGGTTCGGTACACAAAGAGACTCTGGCAAAGGCACAAAAGGGCAGATCCAAAGGAAGTCACAGGGCAAAAACAGGTGAAGACAAAACGGGTAGTACCTAGCTCAAAGACAGGACACAAGATGCTCAGTATGTCGTTAGATGAAAAATACCTCGCAATGAGGAACAAAAAGGGGCAGGAATATACAGGGGTAAATAAGTGACAGGTGGAGTGAATACAGGCTGATTGGAATCTGACTAGAAGGATGCATTCATGGAGACTCGGGAAGAAGGGGGATATTGGAGTAGGGATGTTCATATGAAACAGGAAGAAGGGAAAAACACAAGGGCATACACACAAAGGAAAACATACTAGAACCTAAGCAAGACTAAACTAAAAAAATTAAAACAGAATAGAACACAAGATACAAGGACATCATTACAATAATAGAATTATGAAGCAATTAAATCCAGCACTCTCCACTTCCTCTTGCTGCAAATCACTTTGTAAAAAAGGCTGCCGCTCTGACCATTCTGCTACATTGATTTGCATTGGAATGTCCATTCTATACTAATTCTATTTCTATGTTGTAATTTAAGCTTGTAAAGAAAACAAATGTTCGCAACTCAGAAATGCTCCTGTGTAATTTTAATAAAAATGCACAGATTGACAGACAATATCTCAATCCTGCAAAGATTTTCGTCAGTTTCATGACCTCAACTAAACTTAAGGAATATAAAAACACAAAATAGTGATTTAAAATGCATTATTATACATTAAATATTAGCCACAGTTTGTGCCACAGTATTTCATTGTGACAGTATATATATATATGACAGTCACGGATGATGTTGCACCTTGCTATTGACAGCCCTCTATTGCTAATGATATTGCACTTTGATATTCTATGATGTAGAGATATTTGGTGTCGTGTATTGTTGTAAGGGAGGGGTTAGTGTTTCGGGGGGTGTCTGCAGTCTGTTGTTTGCCTGTTTATCTGATAAGCTGTATGGTGCAAGATGAATTTCCGAAAGGATCAATAAATGTTTATCTATCTACCTATTACCATAGACACAATAAGTGTTCATAAAACGTTATAGTGTAGGCTACTCTACCACTTTACTTAAGGCATACAATAACCTAATAGTGATTCGTATTGCATTATACTGTACTACATTGTGCCTTAATATTATGGTATATTATATATCACAAGCAAAGACACTATATTTTATATTATAAACAAATCGTCTGTGTTTATAAATCAGTATATTTATATTACATTATGCATTATTTATAAGTAGAGCCTTATAAGTCATTATATGTAATGATCTATAAAGCAACACAGAGAATTATACATTTATTTAGAACAACTTATAAGATATTATGGATACTTAAAGTTAGTGTTATAATGCAATACGAATGATGTTATTAAGCAATATTAAGTGCATTTCATAGAAAGTGTTACCGGATTTTCTTCTAAATTAAAAAAAATAATTGTAATATTATTGTTTGAACATAATTCAACATATGTCTCAGCCTTGTCAAGGGTGGATGAGGTTCATGTTTAACAAGGCTGCGTTGCCTCATCGTGTGGTAGGTCAGGCACCTGCAAGCTGAATTGTCGTAGCTAAAGTTTCTCCTCCAAGCGCTTAGATGCTGGGGAGTACTTCCTTGTTGAGTGAGCAGTGTGATGAGAAGCAAAACGATATTTTGAGATGCGCTTCATATGATACAGATCAGTCTTCAAAGAATATTACCACATAAATTTGACTAACATGATATAAAATAATACAATATGTATAAATATATTAACATGGTAAAAAGTACCATGTCTTTTTCCTGGGTCTAGTAGACAAATTATTTTCTACATTTTCGTGGACAGTGATTCATAGAAAGTTGTTGCATATGGATCAATTTGCAATGTCATACACCCACACAGCAAATGATGTCATGACATGTTCTTTGTGTCAAGTCTAGGCCACGCCGCAATGTAGAGTTGATGAGGTATTAGCTCCACAGAAGTGGCTAGGGTGGACTGTATTGTCTCTGACATGTTGTACTGGAAGTTTCCAATGAACGTCTGTTCTGGAAGGTACCAATGCGAAGGCATGCAGGCCAGGGCTGCTCAGGTTTCAGCCTGCCTGTAACACAATGACATGGTGTTTTCTGACCTTGCCTCTCTCTCCCACTCAGATGCCAACATTTTATTTTCTCTCTTTGCTGTCTTGTGTCGCTCTTCTATTTCCATTAGACATCCTCTCTATCTCTCTTATGCCTCACACTCTCGCTTTTATCTTTTTGTCAGACGGTTTCACTCTGACTCAATCTCCTATCGCTGTCTTCAAGTCAAGAACAAGAATGTATCATGGTTTATGTATTAGAGCTGCACTGCCATTAGTCAGCCCCGTAAACCCAATGAAGTAGGGCAGTAGAAAAGCATACAGCGTCTTCTTTCTGCACTCTCATCCACCAAATGAGGGAATATGTTTTAATAACGGCACATGGGTTTGATATGGTTCTGATTATAGTGTCTCCTCTCCTCCACCTGTCAGTTTAATAGCTCTGGGGCTTGAATGACTGATTGTTAGAAGGAGTTGTTGCTGCTAGACCAGATGCTAATGTTTCTAGTATTACATTTTTAGTTTTTTATACAATTAAAAAAAGAATATGTCACAGCTCCTTAACGACAAACGCGGGATGGCGAGGGGCGCGCACATGGTTCATCCAATCACATGTTGCTGAGCTGCCGATTCTTTTTCCCACTGCTCATCCAACACGGAAGCATTTAGTCAGATCATGTACGGGATGATTACGCTCACCAACTATACTTCTGTGATTTCATTAACCTTTCTAGGTTAACAAGTTAGCAAGAGTAGTTAACATTACTAAGTACTGGTTTCTTAGCTCCACACAATAAGTGGCTGCTGGCAAACACTTTACAAAATACACACACACACAAGTAATATGACAAAACAATTTTAAGAGTCAGAAAAAGATACCATAATAAAACCGCTGTTTGTTTCAAGATCATGTAAAGTAGCCTACTCACTACACTTGAAAACTGTACATGGAGAAATTAATTTGAGTCAAAAATAATTTAAAAAATACCTCGTAGGGCCAGTTCTAAGTGCCCAATGGGCCAGATTCAGCTTGGGGCTGTACATTCCCCCCTCCCTGCTCTAGAAGGCTGAACTTACAATCTATTTTAAATATCGTCCTCACAGCAAGCTTTTTGAAGTGGTACTGCCGGCGGGATGTTTTGGCCCAAAAAAAGTGGACTAGAATCACAGTTCAAAAACAAGTCAATTTTTTTGGTTTCTACTGTATATACATGTATAATGTATATATAAAGCTTATAAACCCACAAATTTAGCCAATATCGCCTTTTTACATTAGGGCTGACAACAATAACATGGCACAACATGGCACGTAAAAATGTGAGGTATGTGGCTTGTACACATGCACCTCAAATAATATAGGTGGATTAGAATCGCTGCTCACAACTGCAATTTTTTGTTTATATATACATGTCTCATATGTATAGAAAGCTTATGAATGCACAGATTTAGCTGATGTCTCCATTTTCCAATAGCTCTGACAATATTAACATGGCACGTAATAATGTGAGTTTGGACAATAACATGACACGTTTTTTGTGAAAATATACTTTTACAAATAATGCTATAGCTCATTGGCTGTTCACTATAATTTTAAAATGTTTGACATATGTTGTTATCCCCTGGGGGACCTGATTAGAATTGTTTTTAGCCTAAAACTCATAAATATGGCTTTGTAGTTATCTTCAAAAGAGGATGTAGAAAATAAAAGCAGAAAATAATTATGTATTTTCTTTATTTCATCTTGTGCCATATTCACTGTGTACATTTATTCTAAATAATTTTTTCATATCCAAATTCAAAGTATATCCTTTTAAAAAATATCAACCATATGGATCTCCTTGCTTCAGGTCCAATGTAACAAGAGGTTAACTTTTGGTACGATTTTTAGGCAGAATTTTTAAATCAGGGGGCGATCTTTAAGAGGTTAATAAAATAATAAATAAATATTACAAAAAAAAAAAAATTACATTGAGTGTAAGAATTGGGACTTTAGGACATTGTAGCTCCAGGTAGTATAGCAGTGCCTATAGCAGTGTTTTTCAACCCTCTCGTCAGCGCAAACCAGTTCAACAGTTTAGCTGTAGCCGCTGAACTAGCTGACCGTATTCATTAATCAAGGGCCTGATCATTAGCAGGTGTGTTGAATCAGGTGTGCTAGCACAGAAATAGATCTAAATACATGAAACGGCTGGTGTTCCCTGAGAAGAGGGTTGAAAATCACTGGTCTATAGGCTAGAACATATAGGGCTGTTTCATGGACAAGGATTAGGCCTAGTCGTGGACTAGTAAAGCAAGATCAATAGAGATTTCCATTCAACTTCATTATTTACTTTACAACTAATCTTATTCTGTGTCCCCGAAACCAGCCCCACATGAAGTAAATGTTGTAGGCACAACAATTGCTGTCAGCTGTTTACCTGTTAAGTTTCACAGGTTGCTTGAAGCTATTGTTGAGCTACACATTTAAACGTATAGGGTAGAGCATGTAGTTATGTTGTCACACGTTTTTAAAATTTATTGAACACATTTCATCACAATGGTGTAAATGTCATAACAAATTAAAGACGGAAGTCTTGGGCACATATTTTGTTATTCATGAAACAATCATATTTCAATACATTTTTGTACTGTTAGAGTGTGCCGACTTGTGACAATTTGTCACAATATGTCAGGTAAGATGTCATATTGGATTATCAACAAATAAGAAAACAACAAATTAATTGAGAATATATATATTAACATCATTAAAGAACAAAAAATAAAATAAAATTCATGCTTACAGAATCTTGCAAATCATGCCTTTCAATCAAAACAATTATGCTTTCTTTCTATCCTTCATTCATTCCTTCCTTCCTCCTTTCCTTCAAAAACACATTTCCTCATAGCATTACATATTCATTATAGGCATATTACACCCACCTCCCTGTCTACTATCCTTGTTGCCACAATGCAATTCATTACACCACACTATGTTATTGTGTGTGTATGTATATACTCTGCTAGAGTAAGCATGTACTGTGTTAATAAACACACACACACCAGAGTCGGCCTTGTGTAGTCCACGGCTATGCCTACTGCTCTAAACTATACCTATTTATAATATGATATTTACAGAAACCGGTAATACTATTATAAGAGCCGATTACACAATGTCACAATCGGCAGAGGACGAAAATTACACTCCACTGACCGGGAGGACTGTCAATGAATTTGAATGTCACTCACTAATTGTAGGATGACCTACTAAAAGAATGGCAAACAGCAGCTGGGGTGAGGTGCGTGACAAGGACAGTTCGAAAAAGGCTTCTATGGGTAGGATTGAATTTGTGCAAAGCTAGGAAAAAGACCTTCATCAGCGAGAAGCAAAAAAAAGAGCCCAGCTGCGGTTTGCAAAAGAGCATAAGGATTGGACTGGAGAAGGCTGGAGTAAAGTCATCTTCTCTGATGAGTGCAATTTTTAGCTTTGTCCAACACCTGGTCGCTAACAGTTAGACACTGAGCTGAAGATGACTACAACCACAGTGTCTCTCACCCACTGTGAAACTTAGCGGAGGATCGGCAATGATCTGGAGGGTGTCAGCAGGCAGGGGCGTTGCTGAGGATTTTGGGCCCCATGAAAAGAATCTTGACAGGGCCCCCAACATAGCTGAGACTTATTTATTGGGGGCTTCTCTGGGCCCCCTCTTAGTCATGGGCCCCGAGAATCGTCATCCTTTACCCCCCCTTTACAGCACCCCTGTCAGCAGGTTTGGCATCAGGTGGATTTGTCTTTGTGAAGGACCCATGAATCAAGCAACCTACAAGGTTGTCCTGGAAAGAAACCTGCTTCGTTTTGCTCTGACAATGTTCCTGGACTGAGGATTCGTTTTTCCAGCAGGACAATGTTCCATGCTTCACAGCCAGGTTAGTCAAGGTGTGGATGAAGGACCACCAGATCAAGACCCTGTCATAGCCAGCCCAATCTCCAGACCTGAACCCCAATGTGATCAGAAGGAAGATGGATGGTCACAAGCCATCAAACAAAGCCGAGCTGCTTGCATTTTTGTGCCAGGAGTGGCATAAAGTCACCCAACATCAATGTGAAAGACTGGGAATCTTCCTAAGGTAACACATTAGTATTGTGTTGTTTAAAAATGTAAATGTCAGCATGGAAGACCCTGGGGCCTTCCCTACTGGCGCGAACCGGATCAGGCACTCGGGGTCCCCTGCCTAATGACGTCACTGTTCCACACCTCTCATCAGCATCAACCGGCTCCAGCTGTGTTCAACTAATACCTATTTAACTTTACCAGCTGATGAGAGTGTTGTGGTTTATTCTTCCGTTTGTTTAAACCAACACTCTGTGTACCTATTATGTAAACCACTTTATATTATGTATATGTAGACCTTGAGTGTATTTCCACTGTTATGTAGACCACTATTTATGTTACTTGTTCAAGTCATGTTAGCGGAGTGTTTAAAAGGTCAGCTATCTATTCTGAAACACCTTGTTGCCTGTTAAGGGAGGTAGTGTGGGCGTAAGCTTGCCACCATTTATTTTGTAATTATTGAACTGGGCTTGTGTTGTCATTCAATAAACCCAGTAAAGCCTGGAAGAACAACTACCCTGCGTGTGACTCCTATTTTTCAACAAGTGTGACAATATGAACACATTTTCTCTGCTCTATTCGAGGTCTAACAACACTGCATCTTTTTTGTTATTTTTACCAGTTGTCATTTTCTCCAAATTAATTCTCTAAATGACAATATTTTATTTAGGATAAATATTTTCAGTTTATGGAATAAAACAAAACAAATGTTTGTTTTCCTCGAACACATACTGTACCGTACATAGCAATAGTAAAACCAGAGAAACACATAATTTTGCAGTGGTCTCTTAATTTTTTAAAGAGCTGTATTAATTTTACAGTAGAATTTATGATTACTACACAAGTTAGTATTAGGTTTTATAACTCCTGTTTTTTATGTTTGTTCTGTATTTCCTTAGAAATCTTTTGTACAACGGCTGAAATATTCACCAGGAAATAGGGATAGGCTGGTATGGTGGAGTTCATTCACAATTTTATGTGGTGTTCACATTCGATTAGTGTTTGTATGGTAAGTGTTTGGTGTGCTACATTGGGATGTACCCCGATCAGCCTTAACATTATTACCACTGACAGGTGAAGTGAATAACACTGATAATCTCATTATTATGGCACCTGTCAGTGGGTGTGATATATTAAGCAGCAAGTGAACATTTTGTCCTCAAAGTTGATGTTAGAAGCAAGAAAACTGGGCAAGCATAAGGATCAGGCTGTTCTCATGGCGATACGTAAAAAATCGCACAAAACAAGATATTTGTACAGATGAGTACTTTTCTGGAGCCATGGAAAAATAGTAATGCTTAATTATTTGAGAGACTTTGACAAGCGCCAAATTGTGATGGCCAGACAACCGGGTAGAGCATCTCCAAAACTACAGCTCTTGTGGGGTGTTCCCAGTCTACAGTGGTCAGTACTTATCAAAAGTGTTCCAAGGAAAGAAAAGTGGTGAACAGGTGACAGGGTCATGGGCAGCCAAGGCTAATTGATGCATGTGGGGAGCGAAGGCTGGCTGTTGTGGTCCAATCTAACAGACAAGCTACTGTACCTCAAATTGCTGAAAAAGTTAATGCTGGATAGAAATGTATCAGAACACACAATGCATTGCAGTTTGTTGTGTATAGGGTTGCGTAGCCACAGACCAGTCAGTGTATCCATGCTGACCCCTGTCCACCGCCAATGGGCATGTGAGCATCAGAACTGGACTGCAGAGCAATGGAAGAAGGTGGCCTGGTCTGATGAACCATGTTTTCTTTTACAGCATGTGGATGGCAGCATATGAGGTCCACTTCTTCCTCGTGATCCTCTTTCTCAACGTTCTGCGCCTGCTTCTTCTCATAGTCCTCCATCCAAGCGGGCTCCTCACAGCTGCATGAATCCCTCAAAAATGTTTTTGGGAAACCATGGTAACAGTCCTTGGTTTCCCTGCCCATTGTGTGAGGGAGGAATCTATCCCATGCTTGCGAAGGTGAGGGTGTCTCCTTCCTGCCCCAGTAGCTTCGATCTTCGGCCCTGCCAAGTCTACCCAACACCCTGTAGGGCAGTGTTTCTCAACCTTTTCTGCCATTCCCCACATTGGAGGTAGGAAAGGGATCTGAGCCCCACCTGTCCGCATTTGCCCCAACAAAATGGTTAAAAACTAAGCTTTAAGTTTTACTGTTATAATTAATTTTATTAACATCATATTTTAAAAGCATAACTTCACATATACCATTAACTTTGAAATAGAGAATATAAAAGATATATTATATTATCTCTTTGCATGAAATAAGAATATGTTTATAAATACATAGGCTAATTTTAATAATAATGCAGTGTTTGCATTTTGCCTTTGATAACATCAAATTTAGAAACGGACAAAAATAAATTTTGGACTAGTTGTGCTTTTCCTTCATTTTGTCACTTTGCAACCTGCATGCAAGAAGAACAAACTAAATTGACAAAAAATGAATAACCTTGTTCAATATTTTAGTGGGTGCAATGAGCCTGTTTTGCAGTGTTTTCTTTTTCAAAATGAGGTTGTAGGCTTGATACTGCCACTCTCAAATCATGCTCAATGATGAGATGAGATCTGTATTTAGTTTTCAGGGAAGCAACAGCAGAAAATCCCATCTCACAGGCATAAGATGTAGCAAAAGGAAAAAGAATGGTCAGATTCCCCTGTCCAAGCCAGAATCTCAGTGTCTGACCTGGAAACCTTGGCGAGTGGAGTCGCTCGTCATCTCAATGATTTGCTCCGCTTCTGCAGAGGATTATCGCATATGAACCAATCATATCTGATCATAACCAATCAAAGCATGATGGAAGCATTGCCTCCTCTCACATAACTTCACCTGCGCATATCGCTGTTGGACACGTATTACTTTATAAAAACGAGTAATTTTTTAACTTTGTAATGTCACATTTTTCTATATTTGTTAAATGTTGTTTTATTTTTGAAAAAAATTATTGTCGCATCCAGTTGTTTTGAGGAGACACTGCCTCCCTTGCCAGCCTACATTCACATAATAGCTTTGATTACTATGGAAAAGGTTTAAAAATTGTGCTTGGCTTATTTTATCCTGCCATCGAGCCAGCCACAGAATGCCCATATGGCTCGAAAGCATTTTGTACAGCTATGTTCACGAGCCTAGAGGTTCCCGACCGCTGTTGTAAGC
>JACXGM010028543.1:0-14014 GCA_016801145.1 Umbra pygmaea | reverse complement strand
CTATATCCACCGTTTTGTTTTGCACTGTTGTTGTTTTTGCACAGTACCTTTTGAAAAGCTGTCTGGAATGTGTCTGGGGAGTAGTTGTTGCACTATGAGCATTATTTGGACTTTATTATGTTGTTCTATGCTATATTGCACGTGTTTTTATAGCTTTTTATGATATTTTTCAAGTGTTTTAATAAATGTTTCAAGTTCCAGTAGTTGGAATCTTAGAAAATCATTTTTTTACCGTGGTATCGAAATCGGCATCGAGAATCGTGTAATTTTACTGGTATTGGCACCGACTACTGAATTTTTGGTATCGTGACACCCCTAGTACACAGGGCGAGCATCCGGTTTGGCAAAGTGACGCAAATGCGGAAGTACCTTAAACATGCATTCTGGAATCTGAATTCCAGCTGAGGGCGATACGTCTGGTTGCAAAAGAGCTAGGTTTTTGTAATAGTCTGTGAGAATGAGAGACAATTCTCTCATTATCATAATGAGTAAATGGTCTCAATCGCTAGATGGATTAATATCCGTTAGTTAGCTAGATTACTCCTGCCTCTCGTCTATTATTGTCACATCCGCAACCAAGATGTTGAGGGGAATCCCTGGAAAGTTTCTTTATTTACATTTTGTTAAAAAGAAAAATCAATAGCATTCCGCTGTTATAATAGCAATCTGCCATGGAACAAGCGCACCTGTTCTTAAAGGGAATGTGAGATGTCTCTCTGATTGTTTTTTAGCATGTTACACCCAAACCACACCTATTACTAATGAAGCTACTTCAGACCTACCCATTTTAGATTTGCGTTGGGCGCAAGTGTCATTTATCCCTCCGGCATAATAGCAAAAGCGCCCGGGACCTGCCCACAACGTCACTTGCGTTTCGCGTTGGATCCTTGCGTTTCAGATCGTTAAAATAGGGCCCTCTGTCCCTGAGTGCCGTTGGAGTGAGCATATCTCAGTGGAGAGATGAGAGCCTACCAAGTAAGCCAGCATTAGTAGTTTGTCAAACAGTGTGCCTCCATACACTTTTAGCCTCTGGGCCAAACTACACTATGTCATTGATCTTACTGAAGAGATGAGCCTTCAGCATTGACTTAAATGTTGAGACTTAGTCTGCATCTCTCACATGGGTTGGCAGATCATTCCACAAAATTGTAGTTTTATATGAGAAAGCCCTTCTTCCAGCTTTTTAACATTTTTTTGGAACAGTAAGGAGGCCTGCATCTTGTGAACGTAACATACGTGTAGATACATATGGCAGCACTAAATCAGACAGATAAGAAGGGGAAAGTCCATGTAATGCTTTGAAGGTTAATAGTAAAACTTAAATCAGCCCTAGCCTTAATGGGCAGCCAGTTTAGAGAGACTAGACTTGGGGTAATATGTTCAAATTTTGCGGTTCTAGTCAGAATTCTGGCAGCCATGTAAAGCACTAACTGAAGGTTTTTGAGTGTCTTGTCTGGTTAGCCAGAAAAACAAGCATTAAAATAATTAAATCTAGAGGTAACAAAACCATGGATTACCTTTTCTGCATCATTCCTAGACAGAATGTTACAAATTTTTGCAATGTCCCAGATATGGGAAAAAAATTCACTTGAGATACAGTGGACTCAAAAATGACTGGCACCCCTGACTGGAAATGCACAGATAATAATTTAAAAACATAAATATAATTATAGAGAAATTTAAGATACCAACATGTGAGAAATATTGTACTTTATTAATTTTGCACAGGAACCAACCAAAATCATACAATTATTTAACGCAAAATAAATTTTTACAAAATCAAATTTCCATAATTATTATCTCTATATTTAGGACTTAGTGCAACCACCTCTGGCAAAGATAACAGCATGGAGTCTCTTCCTGTAATGTTTGACAAGTTTAACGAACACATTTGCAGGGATTTTGCACCATTCCTCTATGCAGCTCTTTTCACGATCCTTCACATCCTTGGGTTTGCGCTTATCAACTGCCCTCTTTTTTTTGGTTGGATTGAGGTCCGGCAACTTAGATGGCCATGGCAGAACATTGATTTTATTATCACAGAACCATTTCTGTGTGGATCCTGAGTTATGTTTTGGGTCATTGTCTTGTTAGAAAGTCCCAGCCTTCTGGCAGAAGCAACCAGATTGTCAGCCAAAATTGCCAGATACTTGACCAGTGCCCTTGGACCCCTGGAATTAAATCAGCCCTAAAACATCACTGACCCACCACAATATTTCACCATGGTTATGAGGAGCCTCTCCTTGTATGCATCTCTGTTTCGACGCCAAACATGCCGATGCTGCATCTGACCAAGATTTTACATTTTGGTTTCATCTGACCAGAGCACCTTCTTCCAGTCATAATTTAAATGACGTTTGGCAAACTCCAAGCACTTGTGTCTTTGTCTTTGTGTCAGAAAATGCTTTCTTCCAAAGAGGCAGTGGTTGTGGCATTTAATGGTGCTTTTTGAAACCTGGTGACTCCAAGACACCACCAAGGCCTGCAATTATTTCACAGTGATTCTATAGGAGTTCGTTGCTTCTCTTACAATCTTCCTCCCTATCCTGGGAGCCAAAATGCATTTGTGCATCCTTTACCCATTAGAGTTTTCAACTATTCCATATTTCTTGTAGCCATTACCAGATTTATGAAGGTCTATGACCATCTGTTTCTTTTGAAGTGCCAGTTCTTTTGTTTTCTTCATGGTGTTAGATGACAAAGGGATATTGTGTGCGTGTTACCTCATTTTATACCCTAGTGGATCAGGAAGTGAGGTTTGTGATGATTCATTAAAGGACCAATATGTAATCTATTTACTGTATTATATCCAAATATTACCAAAATACTTTATCAAGATATTTCTCATAACAATGCTAAAGCCAGTATATTGTCCTTTGACATTTCCATTCTGGGACGGAATTTCAGTTTCTGTTTTGGCCTGTGTGTTGTTGTCAACTGCCCATTTTGACAGCACGACTGGGTTGCCAGCAGTGATGGGAATAACGGCGTTATAAATAAACGGCGTTACTAACGGCGTTAGTTTTTTCAGTAACGAGTAATCAAACTAATTACTGTTTTCCCCGTTATAACGCCGTTACCGTTACTGACAAAATAAAATGTGGCGTTACTTTAATTAAGCTCAATAAAGCGGTAGCTTCCTTTCTGCAGGACCTGCAAAGTTTTTTTTCTCTGGTGTGTGTGTGTTTGTCAGGGGGGTGGTAGACAACCACAACTGATGATGATTGGCTTAGAGTAAATCTCATTTGCCAACCAACCAGAGGCAGAGTAGGGCGGGTGTTCACTGTTCAGTTCACACACACGCACAGACAGTCGCACACACCAACGGCCAGGAGTCAGAGCGATGGCAAGTCAAACGGGTTCAAAGGTAGCTTTCGCGAACTGTAAGTATAATAAAAACTACTTTTCCCTCGTTGAGGTGAAAGGCAATAATGTTTATGCAACGTGCACAGGAAGACACTCCATGTCGGTGGCAAGTAATTCGAATCTAATGAAGCACCACAACGTCACATCGCGACAAACTAGTGGCCAAGAATGCAGCTAATAACGTGAGCTCCGCTACAAAAGGAGATTGAGCTACGACATCAAAGCAACTTAAACTAGATTTTTATCCACCACCGCAAACTCATAACTCAGACTAATATTTGATTCTATTTAGTGTCCATTTCATTAATTTAACATATTGGGGGCTTCCAAGTTATTTGACATACTTGATTTTTTAAAGTAACACAATAGTTACTTTCTCTGGTAATTAGTTACTTTTATAATGATGTAACTCAGTTACTAACTCAGTTACTCTTTGTGAGAAGTAACTAGTAACTATAACTAATTACTTTTTTAAAGTAACTTGACCAACACTGGTTGCCAGGCATACCTGTAAAAACGCAAACCCAGGGTTCTACGGCCATGGAAGCAGCAAACAAACAAACAAGATGTGAGGTCTCCTCAATCTGGTTTGGTAACGTCTACATCTACCACTGACATGTCATCATATCCCATTGCTTATGAATGCAGCACACAACACAGGGCACAATCACCAGAATACTGAACACCTGCACCCAGTCATCATTATATACATAAGCCTTCTAGATATTTAGCCTCCTTGCTAGGTATTGTTTCTCTTCGAGCATACTGAGCGTTAACCTGTACTATATTTTGTGTATTGACCCGTTTTTGTCTTTCTTCCTGACTCCCGAGATCTGCCTATGATTCTGTACCTTTGCCTGTGTATTCCATGTGTATCAACCCCTGCTACCAGTTTCCTGAGTTCACGAGTTCGGATCCTGAGTTTGTACCTCCACCTGTGTCTGCAAGTGTACCGATCTCTGCCTGTTTGACCACATCCCAGCTCCATCCTCTGTACCTCTGCACTGAGAGTTACTGGTGTATCTATCTACCTTAGCTAATTTAGGATCTGTACATGAGTGCCTGTTTATCGTTCTGGGATATTACTATTATTAAATACCCTTTTATACAATCCTGTCTCCAGTCGTGACACAAGATCAACAGAGATAGATTCTACCCAACTTAAAAAAACTCTGTATGTTTCTAAACGGTTGCATGACCAGCAACATAGTAAAACACGTTTTGCTTGTCATGGTTGCGCTGATCTTATTTGTCACGTTAGTTTCGATTCTGGGTAGGAGGGGGCGGAGGGATACAACTCAGGTATTTTGAATTTGGACTGCAGTACCCATTTTAAACGCTGGCTGTCAGTATTACATATTGGTCCTTTTAGACTTGAAAGTGATTAACTTAAATGAGTGGAATTTTATTCCTTGTTTAATTTTAATAGAATTTATTAACATCAATAAACTTTAAGGGTACCATTGATTATGAAATCTTGATTTGAAGGACAATTTTTAATTGAATCAATAAATAAATTAGTTTTGATCCATTGACACATTAATAAAGCACAGTATTTCTCACATATTGGTGTTTTTAGTTTTTCTCTATAATTGTGTTGTTTGGTTTTTTTTAAGTATAGTTTGTGCATTGCCAGTCAGGGATGCCAGTAATTTTAGAACACATCTGGGTCCAGTGTAACACCAAGGTATTTATATACAGTTTTTTCTGATATAACTGTACATCCATATATGTTTATTGCCAGAATTGAAAGCAGGTCTCTTTGTTTCTTAGGACTTAAAATTAGCATGAAATTATTTTCCGTGTTTAGAAGTAAATAATTTTCTGTCACCCAATTCTTTATATCTAAAACACAGGCTTTAAATGTATTGCATATTTGGGGCTTCACACTTTTTCAATGAAATGTACAGCTGTGTGTCATCAACATAGCAGAGAAAGTTTCTGGATGACATCACCAAGCGCCAACATATATAGTGAGAACAGTAGTGGTCCTAAAACAGAACCTTGAGGAACACCAAAGCATACCTTAGATTTTTTGGAGGACAGGGCATCCATGGATAAAAACGGATATCTTTCCAATAGATAAGACCTGAACCATGCCAGAACATTTCCAATTTATAATCTCTGGATTATATTGATGCCGAATTGACAAGAAGACTTTTAACGTATGACACCCTTTATCTGTTTTTTCTAGAGTTATGTGCATGGAGAAATTAACACTCACATGGGACAAAGCATGAATGCTTCTGTTAGGGCACATCCAGGACTGTATGACTTCAGCCTAGAGCCGTATATATATAGAGAGTTTGGCCAACTCAAATCATGGGCGCCATGTTGGAGACCATCGTCAGATGAATCTACAGTGTAACCCTATGGGGCGAACATGCTATCTTGAAATAAATTGCTTATTTTCACTAAAAACAGGCACATACATGTTATTATTAATGTTTGTAAATATGTAAGAGGCCCTTACAGCAATATTCCAATGCATATTTACCTTCTATATCATAAATGGGCCTCTAAAAAATGCTCATTGTAGTGAGTGAACACGTCGCCTGATAAGCCTCTGAGCAGTGTTTACCTTTTTCTCTTCAGTCTCCCGAGTCCTGACGTGAACTTTCGTAATTCATCCATCGCTGAAGACAGGTTAAACTTACTTGATGGCGAAAATTGTAACTGTAACTAGTGCTGCATTGTAATCTACTGCATTGTCAGGCTATTATTATTATTAACAGACTTCGATAAACCTTTCCCATATTGTAGCCTAAAAAACACATTAATTTAACATAGAGCTCCCTCACTTTTCGCCTTTCTGGTTCACGGGGGAACTTGTGATTTTTTTTGCACCTTCCCGGTCTTTCATTGTAGCCAAACGCACAACAATTGGGCATTTTTTCTGTGATTTATGTCATTTAAAAAAAGAAATATTACATTTTCCACTATTCCCTGCACTATGTCATTGGGAATCAGCTGAATGTTGGGCTCCAACATGGAGTCCACAAAACACGTGACCACCTAGGAACCAATATGTATAGTTATATATATTTATATGTATATATATATATATATATATGTATGTGTGCAACCTTACGACTACAAGTCTGACTCCATAACAATAAGCAATATGCTGTATGTCATTTAGGCCAAACCAAAATAAGCATAAAGGTACAGATCAATGTCGTCCTCCTCAACATACACCCAGTTCTCAATGGTACAGATCAATTTCGTCCTTCTCAACATATACCCAGTTCGCAATGGTACAGATCAATGTCATCCTCCTCAACATCAACCAAGTTCACTATGGTACAGATCAATGTCATCCTGCTCAACATCAATGCAGTTCACTATGTTACAGATCAGTGTCCTCTTCAACATCAACCCAGTTCTCAATGGTACAGATCAATGTCGTCCTCCTCAACATCAACCCAGTCCACTATGGTACAGATAAATGTCGTCCTTCTCAACATCAACCCAGTCCACTATGGTACAGATCAATGTCGTCCTCCTCAACATCAACCCAGTCCACTATGGTACAGATAAATGTCGTCCTTCTCAACATCAACCCAGTCCACTATGGTACAGATCAATGTCGTCCTCCTCCTTTTCGGGGAATCGGGAGAGTCGGGTGTTTTGCGGCCACGAGGTCCTGTCTGATAGCTAAATGCAAAATTATGCTTTGATTATTCTCTGACTATTGGTAGCTACTCAGAATTCCCAATTCTCCTGGATGTCCCGGGAGTCTCCCGCATTTTAAGATGCTCATATATGATATACAATATACCGGACATCGATTTTTTGTGTGTAGAAGAAAATCAATGTCTAGGATATTGTATAATTTGCGGGCATTAGAAATAGGGTTGGGTATCATTTGGATTGTAACGATTCCGATGCCGAACCGGTACTTTTAAAACGATTCTGATTCCTAAACGATTCCTAAACCGATTCTTAACAAACTGAAAAAATTATAAAAAATTAAGAAAGGCTTATAGAGTTTTGTTATGGAAAATTATTTAAATTTAACAAGATATTAATGTTTTAAATTACTTAAATATATAATAATTAAACCTAAGTCACCTAACACAACTACAATAATTTAATAATAAATAACAGTTACACTATTAACAAGTAACAACAAAATAAATGTTCAAACTTTATTATTTCTTTTGCAGAAAAATGACCATATGCCTTCTCTGGCAAGTGTCACACCCACACCATCTTCGAGGACCTTCCGGTTCTCTCAGTCACCGGAATACTAGGATTTCATTAGTGTCAAGTCCAGGTTATATTGTTCAGCGGTAGTAGCTACCTTATATATATTATTGGTTAGAGGAGGGTAAGGGGACCTCTAGCCTTCTCTATTTTTCATTATAGACACCAGTGTTCCGTTACGCTTTTTTTTTTGCCTATTGTAATTAAGAGAGTATATTACCAGATCATTTGTGGCTTGTATTTTGTTGGTTAATCCACTGGTGTACCTTGTCTTGTTCTCGATCTGGACATGTTATGTTATATTGAGTATCTGATTTAAACCGACATATACCTGCGATTGTACGACGTGCTGCCCTGACTTATTCTTTTGCGCTACCGTATCTCAGACGTTCTCCCAAATGACGTTCTCAGGAAACTATTTTGAAAACATGATTTAAATTGTATGCCAACATATTTATGGTGTTTTTACGTTGAGCTGCCCGTTTCATTTCGCTGGTTCATGCAAAAACATTCCACACATTCCATAGCATTCTAAATTATATTTTAAAGTTCACGGTTAAGGTTAGCTATGTGGTTACCATTGATTTTATATGTTGTTACTGAGGTTAAAGGTTAGGATCAAGGTTAACGTTACAAAAAATATATAATGTGCAACACGCTTGCGTACGCTGGAACGGAGAAAAACACAAAGCATTCATCTGGATTTGAACTCGCAAACTCCGGGATGAAAGTTAAGAAAGTTAGGCATTTTAAAAGTAGCCTACATTTACGGTATCTAGCTAACGGTAGACTACAGAGAAAGTGTGATATTTTTACGTCCGTTTCGCAGGATCAGAGGAAACATACTTCAGTCGACACATTAAGTGGAATTGAAATTAGGAACCAAAATTTTCGTTCTGATCCGGTCCGATTCCTCCGGGTTGCATAGGAAGCGGTTCCTTACTGGAACCGGGTTTCGGTCCCCAACCCTAGTTAGAAAGCCGCGATTACAATGCGGGATAATTTCAGGATATCTGGGAGACTTGGGATGCCTGGCTACTTTTTATTTCTTTCTTAATTTTTTATATACAATGTAAAGAAAGATGATTTTACAATCTACATTAACAAGAAAAAATGAACAGCTGTTTCTCCA
Organism: Umbra pygmaea; assembly: GCA_016801145.1. Taxonomy (NCBI): domain Eukaryota; kingdom Metazoa; phylum Chordata; class Actinopteri; order Esociformes; family Umbridae; genus Umbra; species Umbra pygmaea. Next base: position 5,307 of record JACXGM010028543.1, on the reverse strand, counting down.
ATGCAGGAGCGACATTTTAGGAAAATGGACAGTGCAGGGGCCTATCATGGGCCTATAGGTTAATTAAAACTGTTAGTCTCGTCACCTCACAACACAACATAACAACACAAAATAATAAACTTTGACAGTATCATACATAATGCCAATTAGATATAGCCTACTAAATACTGTACTACACAGTTTACACAATAGCTGCCTGACATGCAGACTGCATGTCAATTTCCGTTTTAACCACATATGTTTTGACAAACCAAACAAATTCATTTACAATTATTTTAATAAAATTAAGAACAAACACCATTTTATCTATATTCATGATGAAGGTATATTCAAAATTATATATATTTTTATTATGGTAGCCTATGAATAAAAAATGTGGTACAAAACATGTGGGATTAGTGACAGGCTCGTCAGTTAAAAAAAAGACTTGTCCATCCAGGGCGAGCACAGCTGACCCTAAAGCCCGGCCATTAAACCAGCACTACACTACCACTACGCTAGCGACCCCCCCCCCCTACTAAATTGTACCCAGCACTTCTGAAAATGCACTTCCGACAACATCTTTGTCCCCACCACATTTCAAACCAAACTGACGCCCGTGGGAAATGTGTAATGGTTGTATACTGCAGCAAAAGGTAAACACAATTTTGGCAATACAGATTGTTTGAGTTATTAATGCTACTGACAGCACTTCAGGTATGCAAACAATAGAGCTACATTTTGAAATCGCCTGGAATTCTCCTTTAACCCAGTTCACTTCGGTACAGAAAATCGTCCTTTTCCTCAACTTTAACACAGTTCACTATAGTACAAATCCATGGCCTCCTAAAAATTAACCCAGTTCACTATGGTACAGATCAATGTCGTCCTCCTCAACATCAACCCAGTTCACTATGGTACAGATTAACGTTGTCCTCAACATCAAGCCAGATTTAAGGAGTGAGGGGGTGAGAATGAAAAAAGCGATTTAAAAAGAGTGATTTGTAAAACGAGTGTGCCAGGAGAAAGAAAGAGAAGGGATTTAAAAGTCTGTTATTCACACCGAGGGAGAAGACAGCTGAAGTGAAAACACAAGGCTGTATTTATACTTCTACCGTTCCTCTTGATTTCCTTTCGCTATGTCTTCCGCCCCCTTCTCCCCACAGCGTTCCTTCCTCCTCACCGTCCTAGCCCCGAAGTGTGTGCCCAGTCAAGGGGCGCTATCATTTACCAACACGCTAATGAGAACAGTCAGCACACCAGACTCCACTTCACTCACCACCAAGCTCACAAATTACAATTTCATTTGATTATTATTGACTGAATCACTTTAATTGGAAAAAGTGTTTAGGCAGAGGAGGGTTTAGATCTCATTCCATATTAATGATTTTTGGGAGATTTTCTGGGTTAGATTTTTCTCTTCATAGTTTAAGGCTCTTTGTGTTCAGGAGTGAGATATTCGATTATAAATTACAGTTTTAAAACATTTGAACATAGTTTATGTACTTGGTTATTATATTGTGTGTGGAACTATGTTGACAGTGTGACTACATGGTTTCTGAATGAGATTCGGGATTTCTTCAATTCTTCTGTGTTTTTGTTTAATTTCTAAAGAAATCCTCAATTTTAGAATGCAGGTTTAAGGAAACGCCTAGCAGCGCTTTCAGAGCAGTAGCATACTGTATGTTTTTGAAAGTGAGCTTTTAAAATGACTTTTTGTCAACATTCTTCTATCCTCTAAAATGTGGAGCAAAACATCCTTCGGAAGAGTGCCGGAGCCTTGTTTGCCAGAAGTTTCTGTTGATGTTTTGAGGTGGTGCCAGTTCCAGCTGTTTGTTTTTCATGTGCAGGATAAAACATTTGTAAGTCTGGGGTTTTAAGCGTTGAGCCAGACTAGAGGACCAGAGAAGAAACAGCATTGGAGATGAAGAAAAACAGAGAAGAAAGAATAATAGAGGTGGATGCTGGATTCTAAGGACAAAGGATCCAGACAGGGTGGTATTAGCCTCGAGTTCGGCAGACTATAACATTTATATAAAGTTATATGTTATAGAGTATGTAAAAAGGACAGCCCTGTTGTGTTGTTTAAAGAAATCAGTGCTGAATGTTGTGTTTGTTTGAAGGTACTCCTTTATTGCTGTATGGGGGATTATGGTTCTGTTATCAACCTGGTGTAGCTAGCTCTTGGCCACTCTTCAAAAGAACGGCATAACGATCTGTATGAAGATGACGATGGTGATAAGGGTTATTACTCATAGGAAGGCCTTGTCTGTTTAATAGCTTGAGTTCTATCATCCCAAATGGATCTGTTATGAGGGATCGTTTGTATTCCCTGGTGTCATACTAAACCATCCTCGCCTTAGTGTGAGCGGTAGCCCACTATAATGCTGGATTAATATTAGATAGAAGGCAAAGATCCATTTTATTGTGTTGGCTGTTCATCAGAGCCATCTACACATTCCAGGCAGTGTGACCAGCGTGTGTGTGTTTGGGGGCGTGAGTTGATGGTGGGGTCTTTTGTGCGTGTGAGCGATGGTGTGATGGAGGAAAGCTTCATAAATCCCACTCATAAGTGTCTCCACTTGGTGTGCAGTCTTGCTCCATAAAGGGGTAAAGCCAAGGGTGCTTTAAACGTCCGGGGAGCAGCAGACTGACGAATCACCTTCACAGAGGCCTGCTTCCCATTGAAAGATGAGCCCAACGCAGCGCTTAGAGGCTCTGTCTGAGCGCCTTAAAACATTTCCCCTGGGTTGGACGGGCAATCTTTCTTTTTTCAAGGCAAGTTTTTTTTAAAAAGTTTTTTTAAATGTATAGATAGAAAACCAGTAAGATGTTTGGGGTTCCGTTATATGTGATCCGTCATATTTCTGCCTGAATATTTGTGTGCGTTTGTGGTTTGCATTGCATTCACATGACATTACAATAGACTTAGTTCACAAATGCCGACTGTGGTACTTGTGGGAGGCTTTGAGACAATGGTACTCAGACAGTTGATAATGTGCAAACAATCCCATCCATTTACACAAACAGGCACTCCAGCTTCGTCTGTTCTAGTGTAGCTCCTGTGATTCTAATTTAAAATTGATTAAAGCTACATAGCCAGAACTATGTTCTAGACAGTACAACTACATGACTCACTACAGTTGACCTTGTGTATGAAAAGATCAACCTGCACATTTATTACAAAAGGGCACAAAACAGTTAAATAAAAATAAATTATTTTCCTGTTTAGGGCCTTCTTGCTCTTGTTCCATCTTAGTCAGAGCAGGCCTTCCAGGACCAGAGCCTCTATACGGAGCTCTGCCTGACACTGTGTACTACTGGCAGCACAATTAGGTGGTCGACGACCAGTGCAAAATCCTGACATGTTGGTTGAAGAAATGGAAATACACAGTGCACTACAGTCTATTTTGTCACAGTGTGTTTTACACTGGTAGGAAAGAGTGGCTGTATATTTGTTAATGTAATGTTGGTTTAGCTTTTTTATGTCTGTCACTCATTCATCCCCTTTCCTCAACCCTATATCTACAAATACATGTGTACTATGTAACAAGTACTATGGGTACTAAATGTAAGTGTAACACCCGTAGACAGGAAAGTATAATAAGAACCTTTTATTTGTAAAGCAAACCAGGAACCCAACCAGGTAGACAATGGATATACTGTATGTAATCTTGAAACAAGCAGGGATAAATGCACTTAATGTCCAAGGCAGAATGGGCAGAGGCTGGGGTCGGTACACTTGAAGGCTCAGGCAAAGGCACACAATCAGTATCCATACTTTTAAACTTCAACAACAGGCAGTATGGGTCGTAGCAACAGGGAGACACAGGCAGAAGTACCGAAATCGTAGGCAGCTCAGATAAACAGAAAAACAAACTTGGTCAATACACGGGATGTCAATACTTAAGAATAGAATGCTCAGTAAGTCAAGGAAATAAACAATACCTCGCAAAGAGGACACAAACTAGCTGGCTTATATAATGATAGTGATTGAGTGCAGGTGTTAGTATTCTGGTGATTGCACTCTTGAGTGTGTGCTGTGTTCATGGGCAATGGGATGTGAGTAATTGTCAGTGTTGGATGGGTGTGTTACCGGACCGACTTGAGGAAACCTCACAGTAAGCAATCAATAATGTAAGTTGCTCTGGATAAGAGTGTCAACTAAATTATTAACGCTCAACATTTTTTAATTGTGCATACATTTTGGCATACCTAATTTTGTGGGCAAATGCAACCGCCTGTTTTCTGTATGAATCCAGGTCTATAATGGAGTCTTTCAATAGCTAGGCCATACTTACTGATTCTGTACATAGTCAATGTTTTTCTTAATGTTGCATCAGTCAATGTGGTCAGGTATTCTGCCACTGTGTACTTCCTGTTTAGGGCATGGCAGTGTTTCAATTCACTCTTTTGTTAAATATGTTTTCAGTGTTTCAAATTGTTCTAATTTTGTTTTCTAATGATTTGTTTAGGTCCAACTTTGTTGCTCTTCTGCGGCTCTGTGCGGTCCCCAAAACCAGCTAGCTAAGGAGGATTTTCTCTTTGTAAATCTCTCTGTAGATGAGGGCTTTGCTATGGACATTAGGAGAATCACTTTAACAAAATCAAACAGTTGTTTTCTGTATTCTGATCATTACTGGGTATTGTCCTAATTTTTGCTCTGCAGGCATTATTTGGAGTTTTGTGTTGTACTCTGGAGATACTTTGGCAGAATTCAGCATACATTGACTCAATTGGATGCTTGTCCAATTTTCTGATCCCTTTCCCCACATGCTCTCTCTTCCTCTCTCTGTCTCTTCTCTGTTACTCTCTGCCTTTCTGTCTCTACACTTTTCAATTTAAAATGCTTTATTGGCTTTGGAAAGATGTGTTGACATTGCCAAGGCAAGTGGAAAATAGGAAATACTAAATAAATATGTTACAAATTGGATCAAAAACAGACATTTTCAAATAGGTAATCACACGCACAAATGTTTAAAAAGCATAAAAACTTTTCAGATATGACAAGGGAAAAAAAGAGATGAATATTGGTTATGTTCACAATTTTGTTTGTGCTCCACCGGTTGCCATTTCCTTTTTTCACCGGGTCACAAATCTTGCTTCTGTGATTGCATATTCTGGTATTTCGGCTAGCAGAAACAAGTTCATTCTTTGATTTGTTTTCAAATTCTTTGAGGTTATGTTTATTTCTATAGGAAACATTGCAGCTTTTCTATTGGTGACAGGAACAATTTGTCTCTGTGCTCTTATCCTCCTGTGTGTGTGTGTGTGTGTGTGTGTGTGTGTGTGTGTGTGTGTGTGTGTGTGTGTGTGTGTGTGTGTGTG
>JACXGM010028542.1:0-14015 GCA_016801145.1 Umbra pygmaea | reverse complement strand
AGCTGCTTCTTTGGGTGGCACAAGCACAACCGTGCCTACGCCACTGATTTGTGGAACACAGAAACTTCGGATCAGTAGCGCACTGCAAACGTGTGATGTGTGAAAGCACAATGGCTTGTCATGGCTCCGCACCGCATACGAACTGCAACCGCACCGCATCCGCACTGCAGACGGAGTATGTCTGAAACGGGCGTTAGTCACCCAATGGTCTACTGGAACTGGTCTCTGTTAATTTATTTTTCTTGTTTCCTGCACTTTACATCGTGCATGCATATAAGTGTTTTCTTGAATACAGGAACATGTGGGAATGTACACAATTTTTTTTTGTCCCTGACATCAGACTTGAAAATGTTTAGTCTGACTTCTTTGTTTGTTTTGTTTTCCAGTCTAATAATGAAATTCCAATGCCCCAGTGTAATAAAGGGGATATTGCTTTGTGTAGGATGCAGTCTTTGTGATGGTATTTTAACGCGGGCATATGTAAATACATAATTACTGTTTGACTTCCCTGTCCGTCTGCTACATTTGATTTGGTAGCTCCACGCGGCCATCAGTAACCAGGTGAACCCAGACGAGTTGGGCCTGGGTCTGGGCAGTGGGCTGCTGAACTCGCTGAAGCAGGCTGTGGTGACCTTGGCCTCCAACGCTGGAGTCTTGAACACTGTCCAGGCAGCAGCTCAGGCGGTGCTGCAGAGCGGCTGGTCTGTCCTGCTGCCCACTGCAGAGGAGAGGGCCAGGGCGCTGTCGTCACTACTACCCAACACAGGTAACTCTAGACACTGGCCTGAATCAATTGACCACGTTGGGGTACATTTAGCTTAATGTGTATTAGGGTGTAACTCAATATGTTTCCTGTGGGTGTGGTTGTTGTGTGATAAACAGCAAAAAAAACATTGCTGTGGTGAAGTGTTGATTTTTTTTGTGTTCCATTGTGTCTGTCTGTTTGTTTGTCTGTGTTCAGTTGTATCCCTCAGACTGCCTGTCTCAGTGTTGGATTTTATCTGTGTTTTTCAGCGTCTGGTAATGAGATGAGTGTCAGTCCCGGGCGTCGTTTCATGATCGACCTGTTAGTCAGCAGTCTGATGGCTGACGGAGGGCTGGAGTCTGCTCTCAGCGCCGCCATTACTGCAGAGATAAAGGTTATTCAGAGGTTTATTGCCCCGTCAAATATAGTGGAATATGTGGCGGACTAAGCTGGACCACACAACCCCCTGGTGAAGGGGATTTGAGCCCTGGCTCAGCTGACAGTCTGTGCCCTGATTGTCTCCCCTACATACCAGTCTCCCTAGCTTCTAAAAGGAATAGTGCAATATATTAAAAATATATATTAAAAATCTTTAAAATAGTTAATGAATGGTTTTCCACCAGGATATCGAGGCGAAGAAGGAAGCACAGAAAGAAAAGGAGATTGATGAGCAGGAAACCAACGCCTCCACCATGCAGCGCTGCCGGACTACGCTGGACAAAGACCTCATCAACACTGGGATCTACGAGTCCGCTGGGAAACAGAGCCTGCCCTTAGTCCAGCTTGTACAACAGCTGCTGAGGTAGGTGGTCACTAATTCAGCTTCAGGGGTGTCACCTTTTTCACCCCTGATGAGTTTGCACCCCTGCAGCTTGTACAACAGCAGCTGAGGATAGGTCGTCTCTAGTCCATCTCGAACAATAGCTACTGAGGTGGGTTGTTAGGACAGGATCTACAGAGTGGAGCACATGCCTCTGGTTAAAGCTGCATTAAGCTGTAGATACTCAGGGAGCACCCAGAGATGACCATACAGGCCTTGCTTTCAGTCTGAAGGTTATAATCCAAACTGAGAAGCAGCCTGTTCCCATAGAACACTGAAGTATTACCAGCATCCCTGTACTACTGGGTAGGACTTGAGGTAGCACCGTAAATATCTGTACTACTGTAGGTCCCCGTGATACCACTAGAAAACCTGTACTACTGTACACTCATTGTCAAAATGTCTGAGAATGGCACAAGTATTGGTCTACACAATTTGTTGCTTCAGTGTTCTTATGTGTTTGGTCAGTAGTTACTATGGTATACTGAAGTATAATTACAAGCAGTCCATAAGTGTCAAAGGCTTTTATTGACAGTTGCCTTAAGTTTATGCAAAAACTCAATTGCATTGCTGACCCTGTTTTAAAGACCTCTGCAATCCGCCCTGGCATGCTGTCAATTAAGTTCTGGGCCACATCCTAACTGATCGCAGCCAATTTTTGCATGATCAGTGCTTGGAGTTTGTCAGAATTTGTGCACTCACACCTGCCTGCTGCCATTCCTGACCAAGCTCTGCACTGGTGGTGCCCCAATCTCTCAGCTGAATCAACTTAAGGAGATGTCCTGGCCCTTGCTGGACTTTCTTGGGCGCCCTGACGCCGTCTTCACAACAATTGAACCTCTTTCCTTGAAGTACTTGATGATCCGATAAATTGTCGATTTAGGTGCCATCTTACTAGCAGCAATATCCTTGCCTCTGAAGCCCTTTTTTGCAAAGAAATTATGACTGCACGTGTTTCATTGCAGGTAATAATGGTTGAAGAGGAAGAACAATGATTTCAAGCACCACCCTCCTTTTAAAGCTTCCAGTCGGATATTCTGACACAATCAGTATGACAGTGTGATCTCCAGCCTTGTCCTCGTCAACACTCTCACCTGTGTTAACGAGACAATCACTGACATGAGGGCAGGTGGTCCTTTTGTGGCAGGGCTGAAATAGGGTTGGGCGATGTCTACTAATTTGGCATCGAATGATGTCTACAGTGAAACATCGTGATGGACGATGAAATCGGAGGGCAGAGCTATACATTTTATAAACTTAAAAAATATTATTCATACATTAATGTATTCATTAATTAAATTTCTAGTTATTGCACATTTGATCCCATCCTCTTCTACTCATCCGGGGTTTTCCTTACTTTTCCTCTGTATGGCTAGTCATAGTGATCTAATCCTTAAATAAAATCCTTAGACTTACAACGTAAATGCTGTTACGAATACTAAAGTGTTTCATTATCCGAAAACTGGGAGCGAATACAAAATTCATAGTTTTATTAATTGAAGCATGGTATTCACCCGCCCATTATTATTCTTACGATGAAAGATTTGTTTTAGAGACAACATAATAATTTAAACTACTGTCACTTCATTATAGACGTGTAAATTGAATTAGTATAGAGACCATCGGAATTCGAACAGTATAAACTATCGATTGTATGCTTTCGCTGAAGACAAAAAGCACAACTGCAGTAGGCTATCCATTTTTCGCTAGAAATTCAATTGTTTTAAACTTTAGAGACAAAACGTTCTTTATATTTCACTTTCTGCTGTCAAGGAAGATGAATAGCCTACATGCCATGATTTCGGCTCGTTCCGAGGGCGTTTCTCCTGCCGTATTCTACAGTACACCTGTGTTCTGTCCGGGGCGTTTCTCCTGCCTTATTCTACAGTAGCTACTGTAGATGGCACCCGAAAAACAGTGCAGTACAGGGGCGTCATGCCCATTGAAACCTTTTGAGCCAAGTGGATTTTCTTTTTAATATCAGTATTTCTGGGCACCTGTTTCCATGTGTTGTGCACACTGTGCCCCCTTAAAAAAATAGGTGCATGACGCTTCTGGTACAGTATAGGCTATATGAATCAAACAGCACTCCACACAATTTACGGGTGATAATAAGCGGAACATATGCTTCTAAATATGATTGCATGAGGTTGGAATACAATATATTCAGCAGGACAAATATCATGGCATTTATTTAGGTTAACTTATGACGCTATTACTGATTAGATGCCTATTACTGTTTTTGTTTGTAGAACAGCATATTTCACAATGCAATACACTTTTATCTTTAGCAGAGTTTTACTTTTTACTGGTGAAGCAGTAACAATCATGCGCTCATCATTTTACACTACATGGCACCTTCTGTCAAGCTCGGAAATTTGAATTGTGTCGTACATTTATTGAACCTCATTGTAGCTTATGTTTCCCGCAGGTAATTAGGGGTATGTTGATTCGCAAATCGTAGACACTGTGCACCACTACTGACACTAAGAACAAGTGGTATTTATCAATTGGGATTTCGTACCGGTGTGCCTAAAACGGTCGTAGGATCGTTTGAATAATCCCACTTGTTTTGCAAAGGCGCATTCTTAATTCCTATAAAATAGCCTATAGCTACATTGAGTTTTTTGAGTATGCACTAACATTAATGCGGGTACTCCACTTAGGCAATAGCTGGCTTTATATAATCAGCACGTGGGGGGTTGGGTGTTTAACATTTGTAACACATTGAATAGCTGAGTGGTGTTTAACATTTGTAACACATTGAATAGCTGAGTGGTGTTTAACATTTGTAACACATTGAATAGCTGAGTGGTGTTTAACATTTGTAACACATTGAATAGCTGAGTGGTGTTTAACATTTGTAACACACTGAATAGCTGAGTGTCCATCAATGCAGGTCTGGGCGAGGGGAGATTACGTGTCACCTTTCTACAAAAATGATCGGGTGCACGCTTTATGCGCTAAAATACGGTAGCTTTCAACTTGGGGCGATGAAATTACGATGCCACCTCTACATAGAGATGTCTGTCAGCCATTGCCGATGGACGATGGTATCATCTATCGGCACAACCCTAGGCTGAAATGCAGTAGAAAGTTCATTTTCATGGTAAAGAGGGACTTTGCAATTAATCTGATCACTCTTCATGACATTCTGGAGTATATGCAAATTGCTATCATCAACACTGAGGCAGCAGACTTTGTGAAAATTAGTATTTGTCATTCTTAACTTTTGACCACGACTGAAGAATACATGTACTACTGTCGAACCCTGAGATACCACTAGAATACCTGTACTACGTTAGAACCCTGAGATACCAATTGAATACATGTACTATTGTAAAACCCTGTGAGAAATTATGTTTTAGCCACTAGGTTTGAATAATTGTGTTTTTCCTCCAGGAACATGGCATCCCAGTCCATTGCCAGACTAAAGGATGTGTCCAGAAGGATCTCCAGCTGCATGGATGCAGAGCAACTCAGTAAGGAACGCTCCGCCTCTTTGGACCTACTGCTGCGCTTCCAGAGGCTGCTCATCAGCAAGCTGTACCTGGGAGTCAATGACACCGAGCACTCCAATGGATACAGTGAGTCCACGTAGGCCTATTGTCCTCACGGCCCACACACACACGGCCCGCACACACACACGGCCCGCACACACACACGGCCCGCACACACACACGGCCCGCACACACACACGGCCCGCACACACACGCGGCCCGCACACACACACGGCCCGCACACACACACGGCCCGCACAGTCCTGCCTTTTAAGTTGCACTGTTCATGCTGTTCTTTGCCATCTTAAGTTTACTGAAGTTCTCCTGTCCTTGTTCCCCTGCTGCAGATCCAGAGCTGTTGGGGGTGGGGTCTCTGTTGAAGAAGTATATAGCCCTGCTTTGTACTCACATTGGAGACATTCTCCCTGTGGCTACTAGCATTGCCTTCACTGGACACCGCCACTTTAACCAAGTGTCCCGCATCATCGAGGGAGACCTAACGGGTCAGTATTACTCAGTAGTATTAAACTAAAGGTTGTCCATAACTGTAGCATTACTAATACTGATATGAAAGTATACAATATAAGTATACAATATATTAATATGAATATACTATTAATAATATATTGTTATAAAACATGAATAATACTATTCTTAATAGTATCGAATTGCAGAATCCAGATATTAACATTAGGGATGGACCGATAACAGTACTTATTTTCGGGCCCGATACTGGGCTTAAGTACTCATGCTTGTACTTAGGGGAAATAGCTAGATACTCCAAGCCGATACTGCCTCTACTTCTCGTATTAGCCAAGGATGGCTGTAGTTGTTTTCTTAAAGTGCCAGAGAGGGAATATAGTTCAACACCTACTGTACATATCTTATAAAGCTGTAAAACTGTATTTATTGCTATTTACAAAAATAAAAAATGTATATGGGATAATGCTTCCCTGCAGTATGTGGTGATTTGTTGCACACAAAATCACCACCTAAAATGCATAATAATAACCAAAGACAGAGCCACACGTGCCTATTTAAAAACACTGTAGAAGCAGTATTTATGAAACTGTATGTGCATATAGGCTATTAGAATCCTCAAGGAAACACGCAAATTCAAGTGTATCAGGTGTCTGCGATTGATTTCAGTCATCCAAAGAGCCCGGAGACACAATACCATCCATGAGTTTGAGAAACAAAATATTTAAATGTTGATGACACTTAATTACAATTTGCATAATATTTTGGAACACGGTGTACTCATACTTGTAGTATTACTATAATACATCTACTGTAGATTTGAGTGCTACATGCCCTGTGACCCCTGACCTCTGTGTTAAAGGTGTCCTCCTCCCTGAGCTGGTGGTGTCCATTGTGCTGCTGGTGACCATGGACGCTGGGCTGATGCAGGAGACGGGTTCCATACCCCTGCTGGCCGGATTACTGGAGCACCTGGACCGCTTCAACCACCTGGCGCCCGGACATCAGAGGGACGACAATGAAGACCTGGCATGGCCGGGCATCATGGGTACGGAGCCCTAGGGGATGTGGGCGGTGAATGCTGAACCAGGGTAGCGTGGTGGGGTATTACTGATAATATTGGTGGTTGGCTTGTTTAACTAGCAGTGGTGATAGTTAATTGTGGTTTGAATTGAACTAGTTCAACTCTGCTGCGGCAGGCTCGTTCTTCACAGGGCAGAACTCTAAGAACAACGAGGAGGTGTCCCTGATCCGGAAGGCCGACCTGGAGAACCACAACAAGGATGGCGGCTTCTGGACCATCATTGATGGGAAGGTGTACGACATCAAAGACTTCCAGGCCCAGTCGCTAACCGGGAACAGCATTCTGGGTAAAATGCCACTCCCCATGGAACCTTGGGTCACACGTGCATTGGCAAACTTGAACAGACATGCATTTTTATGGAGAGATTCTAGTCATTCTGTTTTTGTATCCCGAAGTATGATTTGAGGTCTCATTGCTGTTTTTCTGTAACCGTCCTGCTGCAGCCCAGTTTGCTGGGGAGGACCCTGTGGTTGCTTTAGAAGCCGCCCTGCACTTCGAGGACACCAGGGAGTCTATGCAGGCGTTCTGCGTCGGCCACTTCATGGAGGTGTGTCTCAATACCCCACAGCTTCTACAGCGAGACTGTCTTCATCTGAGTAACTTCTGGTCTGTTCTCTCTTTGTCCAGCCCAATCAGGAGACTGTGACCACCCCTGACCTTAGCAGTCTGTCGTCCCCCCTCATCGAGACAGAGAGGAATTTGGGACTGCTACTGGGCCTCCACGCCTCCTACCTGGCCAACAGCACCCCCCTCTCACCAATCGAGATAGAATGTGCCAGTAAGTAATCCCCAATCCCTCATGGAGATGGTATGTTTCAGTGATGAGTCTACATCAGTTAATATTTCATATCAATGGTCGTTTTTTAATTTAAAAATGTAGCTTTTAATTTGGAATTGTTGAGGGCAGGAAAAATGCCTATAAAGTCTCTTGGTTGAGTAACAAGTCAGATAACAGTTGGTCATATCAGTTTAAAGGATAAATCCGGCGCAAAATGATCCTAGGGGTTAATAACACATTGGTACTGAGTCGACTGTTCTTTGGGATACGTTTTCATGCTAATCGAATGTGCCCAGTTTTAGTGCGAACTGATAATTACTGTCAAAGTGCTGACCACACTCAACAATAACAAACGAGGCCTCAGAGGTTGAGTTCACTTCATTTCTACTGCTAGGTCATCCTCAGCTGTTTTTATAAGATCCTTGTATAGAATTATTCCTAACAGACTTGAACTGTTATTTGTCATGATTGACACACTTTAGCTTCGTTCTGGGCTCTGAAACTTCCTATTGGTCCTGTGCTCTTCTGCAGAGTGGCTCCAGTCGTCCATCTTCCAGGGCGGTCTGCAGACCAGCCAGATCCACTATAACTACAACGAGGAGAAGGACGAGGACCACTGCTCCTCTCTGGGAACCCCCACCCCCGACAAGACCAAACAGCTGTACTCCAGGGGTCTGACCCTCAGCGACCATGCCCAGCCCTTCCTGCAGGCCATCGCTGACAACAACACTCAGGACCACACTGTGAAGGTATGTTCTACCATCGGTTTACCAGGCACTTTGACTGAACTGATTGTACGGCAAAGATCTGGGGAGTAGTGGGGGGGGGGGGGATGAATGAGCCAATTAAAAGCTGGGGATGATTAGGTTGCCATGATGGTATAACTGCCTGGTTGTTTAGGGTCAAACCATTGCTAACATCACCATTCCTTACCTCAATCTGAAGTGTGGGTCAGAGGTTAGGGAGTTCAGTGGGCTCAAATGTCTGTCACCCCTGTCTGGCAATGCACCAACAGTACTGTAAGAAATACTGTACTTTATTATTGTCAGTGGAACCAGCCAATTTCATTTTATTGATTCAACTCAAAAGCAATGTCCTGATTTGAGTATTTTGGAAAGTGCTTATCTACTGCAATTTTCCTAGACAACCATCTTTAAGGTTTATCAACAATGGTCAGGAATAGATGATATCTAGTGCATTTCAGTTCTCTGTGTGAAAATGCCTTGTTGATGGTAGAGGTGAGAGGAGAATAGCCAGACTGGTTGGAGCTGACAGGCACCAGTCACTCAAATAACCACTTGTTACAACCGAGGTGTGCGGAAAAGCATCTCTGAACGCACAAGACATCGAAACTTGAAGCAGATGGGCTATGGCAGCACAAGACCACCCAGTAATCAAATGATCTTCAAGTAAATGTTTAAAATGCCCAAAGGCACCAGTTCCTAAAATTTAAAAGTACATTGTAATTCATTCAAAATGTGAGGGGCAAAAGAACTAAAAGCGGATCTACCCAGTTCAGTTGAGATCTTAGGGATCTCTAGTAATAGCCATCCCTAAGCTCAGGTCTGGTAGCCAGTCCATCTAACAGTTAAAAGTGAATTAATAAAAGGTGATAGTTTGTGCAAAAGAGCTTTATAGACAAAGAGCAAAATTCATTTCTCTACAAGGTTTTAAAGACAGACATTTTACTTTCTGGGAAACCATGTAATGATGGGTACTGAAACTGTCTCCTGTAAGATAACGAATGGCACTATGATACACAGCATCAAGAGGTTTTAGGACAGAGGCTGAGGCATGCATATAGATGGTGTCCCCATAATCAATGACAGGTCAAATGTAGACTAAAACATTTCTATTATTTAGAGTCAAGCAAGACTTGCTTTTTTTGAAAGAAACCTACTTTAACCCTTAGTTTCTTTTACCAACTCATCAATATGCATTTTAAAGGAAAGCCTATTATCAATCCAGATGCCGAAAATATTTATAAGCATGAACACGTTCAATGGGGGCAGCATCCAGTGTGCAAATACATAAATCATTGCGTTTGCTGTTGTACATTTGAAAAATGCTTAATCTTGGTTTTGCCTGTGTTCTATAAGTCTTCATAGGAGCCTGTTTGTCTGCAACTGAAAAAAATACTTGAGAATGTTTCAAAGGTTAATTTCACCTCTGAGATATAATAAACACTTGGCAAGTCAGAGTAATAAAGATCATGGCGAAACCCTTCATTATCCAGATTTTTTAAATTCCTTTTTGTAATAATGAGGCAATGTTTCTACCACAGAATATGGGGGACTGATCACTAAGGTCCATAGCAAAGACCCCACTGAGAGTGTTCAATGCATCTGGAAAGTATTCACAGTGCTTCACTTTTTCCATGTTTTATTTTGTTACATGCTTATTTCCCTCAAAATTCAACAAACAATGACATTATGGGGTAATGTGAAAGAAGTGTTTGAGGTATTGGCAAATTTATTAAAAATAAAAAACAAAAAAGCACATGTACATAAGTATTCACAGCCTCTGCTCAATAATGTGTTGAAGCACCTTTGGCTGCAATTACACCCTCAAAACCTTTTGAGTATGATGCTATAAGCTTGGCACACCTATTTTTGGGCAGTTTCTCCCATTCTTCTTTGCAGGACCTCTCAAGCTCAATCAGGATGGAAGGGGAGCGTTGGTGGACAGCCATTTTCAGATCTCTCCAGAGATGTTAAATCGGGTTCAGGTCTGTGCTCTGGCTGGGCCACTCAAGGACATTCACAGAGATCTCCTGTAGCCACTGTGATCTTCACTGTGTGCTTAGGGTCGTTGTCCTGTTTAGAAGAAGAACCTTCGCCCCGTCTGAGGTCCAGAGTGCTCTGGAGCAGGTTTTCAGCAAGGATGTCTCTGTACATTGCTGCATTCATCTGTCCCTCGATCCTGACTAGTCTCACATTTCCTGCCGCTGAAAAACATGTCCACAGAATGATGCTGCCACCACCATGCTTCACTGTGGGTATGTTATTGGCCAGGTGATGAGCAGTGCCTGGTTTCCTCCAGACATCACGCTTGCCTTTCAGGCCATAGAGTTCAATCTTTATTTAATCAGACCAGAGAAGATTGTTTCTGATGGTCTGGGAGTCCTTCACGTGCCTTTTGGCAAACTCCAGGTGGGTTCTCGTGTCTTTTACTGAGTGGCTTCTGTTTGGACACTACCATACAGGCCTGATTGGTGGAGTGCTGCAGAGATGGTGGTGGTTCTTCTTGAAGGTTCTCCTCTCTCCACAGAGAAACACTGGAGCATTGTGTTCTTGATCACCTTCCTGACTAAGGCCCTTCTCCCCCGATCGCTCAGTTTGGCTGGGCGGCCAGCTCTAGGAAGAGTCCTGGTGGTTCAAACTTCTTCCATTTACGAATGATGGAGGCCACTGTGCTCATTGGGACCTTCAATGCTGCAGATATTTTTCTGTACCCTTCCCCAGATCTGTGCCTCGATACAGTCCTGTCTCAGAGGCTACAGACAATTCCATGAATTTACCACAGGTGGACTCCAATCAGGTTGTGGAAGCATCTTAAGGATGATCAGTGGAAACAGGATGCACCTGAGCTCAATATTAAATGTGTCATGACAAAGGCTGTGAATACTTATGTACATGTGCTTTTTTATTTTTAATAAATTTGCAAAGATTTCAAACACACTCTTTTCACATTGTCAATATGGGGTATTGTTTGTAGAATTGAGTGAAATAATGAATTTAATCCATTTCAGAATACGGGTGAAACATAAAATGTGGAGAGTATGAAGCACTGTGAATACTTTCCGGATGCACTGTATTTATAAGGGTTATTCGTAAGGACTAAATCTATCAGAGTTGACCTTGAAGGGTCTTTTAAATTGACATAAGTAGGTTTCATGATCATTTGTGTCAAGTTCATATCAATACAAGCTGTTCTAAAACAAGCTGAAGACGGGGATAACCAATCTAAATTAAAATCATCAAGTATCACAATTTCATTGTTTAAAAAGGGATAAGAGATTCAAAAATAGCAGTGACTGCTTCCTGTGTAGCAGGTGGGTGGTGATTAAACCACAACAATAGAGAAACACATTACGAAAAAGAACAAAGTTAATTAATTAAGAGGCTCAGAAATACTAAAAGATTGTGTGGCCTTAAGGTTCTTATTTACATACATTCTGACTCCCCCACCTTTCTTGCTATATCTCATCTAAAAATATATAGCAAGGTTAGCTGTATTGTGCTGTAGCTTTTTAATTCCAATTGTTTAGCCAATAAGAACTCCCACTGGGGAGGCTGGAACATTAATTTCACCCAATGTCACATGAACTTTTTCACATGTACAGGACTTCCTTTGCCAAATGGAGCGATGCTGTAAGCAGTACCACCTCATCACACCCATCTCCTTCCCTTTGGAGCATCCGGTAGAGGAAGTAGGACGTTTGCTGCTTTGCTGCCTTCTCAAACACCAGGACATCGGTAACTTACACTGTCACTATTAGACTGGACCCCTGGGAGAGACTTCTAGCTGGGTCATGGCTGGAAGGGTTACAGGTCATGTCAAAGTGACGTTATACTCTCACACCATATTTCATTAGCAATAGTAGCTAGCTAGTTAAACTTTTCATTTAACAGCTAGCTAAGTTAACTTGCTAACATTAGCTGTATATGCAAGTTTATAATCAAGTGTCCTCTCTAGTACTAAAGTTACTAGAGTAGTAGCCAGGGCAACTCTCAGGTTGACTGCTGAAGTGTTTTCCACACAAAGTACAAGGTAAGACTAAGATGGTAATTTACGAGGTCCTTGTGGCGTAGTGGACTAAGTCAATGCCATTGCAGGACAGTCTACCTTGTGATGGTCATGGGTTCAAGCCTGACCATAGTTTCTCTGACTTTCCCTGGGCCTCCTGCATGAGGCAGCGCTAATTGACATAGCACTGCCTGGGATTTGGGTTAGATAACTCAAACTATCTCTCCAGCGACTCTGTGTTCATATCTGGCACCTGTAAATTCAATTACGGAAGTGTAGTCTGTGAACGTAATCATCCCGTGCGTGATCGAAATAAAGGCTTCAGTGTTGGATGAGCAGTAAGAAAACAATTGACAGCTTGGGTGAAAGGTGTTTGGATGAACCATGTGTTCGCCCCTCATCATCCCGCAGATCTGTCCAAGGAGTTACGGAGCTGCCAATAAGGCATGGTTAGTGGGAATTGGGAAGGGAGGACAATTGGGAGAAATTCACAAAAAAGGTGGATGTTGCTGAATGCTATCTCAAGTCCTTATCACTGATTCAATCCATATCTAGGTTTTGACATGAGATGTATCCCTTCTTGCCATGACCTTCTAGCTGCTGTTGTGAAATGTATCTGATTTAATAGTTAAATGTAGAATTTTGAAGATTCTTTTCTTAAAGGTACTGTATTAGGGGTGGAACGGTACATGTATTCGTATTGAACCGAAACGGTATGGGCGTCACGGTTCGGTGCATGAATTTAAATGGAGAATACACGGTATAAAAATAAATTAAACTTCTGTGCAAATTTATTAATGTAATGCGGAACTACCGTTCGATACGCAAGTTGTTTGTGGACACCTAATCTGTAGCCCCGCCTTAGCTCTGAAGCTAAGTAGCCGAGCTCCACCTATGTATGCAGTTTTTTGTCAAATCGACGGTCCGGTGAGTGAGTCAGCACTAAGCACGAGGATTGGTGGCGACCCACAAGAGTTAGAGGACTCATCGACCTCTAAGATTGCAAGTTTGGGAAAACTTCAGTTTCCCAGTCAGTTATAGTCATAGATTGTATATATTGGTTGCAGTAGTACAGGCGATAGAGTGGTGGATAAGATGAGGACTGTGTGTCAGCGTTGTTCAGCAGCTGTTGGGTATGTGAGTGGAAATACATCTAACATGCTAACGGATATCAGATGCATTCACCCGGATGTGCTAGCTCAGGGGAGAAACTGTATGACACTAGATGGTACAACTTGAGACATGCACAATAAAAAAATTGCGTTCTTCATTTTTGTTTAGCTTTCCCTCCACTGTACCAAACTCGTACCGAACCGTAATGTCTGAACCGAGGTATGAACCGAACCGTGACTTCTGTGTATGTTCCACCCCTAGACTGTATCTGCTGTGGTCCATGTACAATTATTAAATGTGAAGAACCACCTTTGTGAATATAATTGTTCAGTGAGTGATTGACAGCTGAACCTTGCCCTTTCATAGGTCACGTGGCCCTGTCACTTGTCAACCAAAGTGCCTTGGGCCTGGATCAGACCAAGCAGAGGTCTCTCCCCCGATCTGTGATAGACGTGTGTCGCATGGTTTACCAGGCTAAGTGCTCTTTAATCAAGGTGAAGTTTCTACTGGCATATCAAATGATATTATTTAAATATTGCATGATCCCATTCACACATCGCATGATCCCATTCACACATCGCATGATCCCATTCACACATCGCATGATCCCGTTCACACATCGCATGATCCCGTTCACACATCGCGTGATCCCGTTCACACATCGCGTGATCCCGTTCACACATCGCGTGATCCCGTTCACACATCGCGTGATCCCGTTCACACATCGCGTGATCCCGTTCACACAT
>JACXGM010028541.1:0-14016 GCA_016801145.1 Umbra pygmaea | reverse complement strand
AGTCTATAATGGACATAATGATCTGTCCAATCACAGTTGTGAAGTCTATAATGGACATAATGATCTGTCCAATCACAGGTGTGAAGTCTATAATGGACATAATGATCTGTCCAATCACAGTTGTGAAGTCTATAATGGACATAATGATCTGTCCAATCACAGGTGTGAAGTCTATAATGGACATAATGATCTGTCCAATTACAGTTGTGAAGTCTATAATGGACATAATGATCTGTCCAATCACAGGTGTGAAGTCTAATGGAACGGGTCTGTGAACTAATCACCCTACACAAGATGCCTGCCCTTGCAGATGACACATTATGGATCCCCCAGCATAGTACTGTGTTGTTTAAAAATGAATGTGAACTTATTTTCTTTGCATTGTTGAAGATGTAAAAACACTGCATCTTTTTTGTTATTTTGACCAGTTGTCATTTTCGGCTAATGTATGCTCTGAATGACAAAATGTTTATTTGGAATTTGGGAGGGATGTTGTTAGTAGCTAATGGAATAAAACAGAAATGTGGATTTTAGCCAAACATATGGACTATCAATAGTAAAACCAGAGACACTGATGAATTTGCACTGGTCTCTTCGTTTTTCCATGTGGTGTTTCCATTATTTTATTCTTTATTTTTATCCCTGTATCCTTTCACTGTCATTGTCACATGTGGCTGGGGTCCCTGGTACCATTACATCAACTGTCAGTGTCTTTGTAAGGTCATCACTTGAGCGGGGTAAAAAGGACACGTGTATGGCACTGACTGAACTCATTCTCCACTGTCTAGAGATCTTTAAAGTGAACAAAACAAATGGGATTTGAGAATTCATGTTGGTCTCTGCACAGGGAACGTGGAGTTAGGGGAGTAGTGTGCTACTGCCACGTGTGCCTTCACTCGGTCTCTGATCTGCTTTCTTTGCATTTGCTTGTGCCTGATGCAGGACTTGGCCTAGTTTTGGAACAGTTTGTGGTTGTAGAGCGGAGTCATACTGTACACTGAGGAACAGTTGCTCTAAGACAACCATGGTAAATCTAAAGTTGTTTTTGTGTGATGTTTGTTGTTCAAACATCCAGCTGTCAGCCATATCATTGGTGAGTGTGAGGCTACATGGACGGTACTGCGCTGCCTACAGTCAAACATAGCATTTATCGGTCAGTAAAAATTGTGACGATTCGTGCACAGCAAGGACTAGCAGAGAGGCAGATTCAAATCAGAAATAAAGATTTAAGGTAAACACAAAACAAAAGACCATCAATGAGTCATAACAGGGGCTAGAATACATGAAAGATTTGCACTGACAAACCTCACAACCAACAATGAACGACAGCTAACAACACATACACAGGAACTTAAATACACTTCTAAATGATTGATTGAGACCTTGTGTGCCTGGGTGCCGGAGAGCAAAAACATTGATTTGGTGAAAATGATGTAACATAAAATAGTCCGGGTAAACAGAAAAATTAACATATAGTCAGTGGGAATGGAGTGACCGAGTCAGGCTCCATAGAAGAGGGTTCTCTTTTGCTTTTTCGTTTGAAATAAATTAACATTTATAATAATATTAATATTAATCTAATAATAAATTAGATTTCATTGGTCATCAACTTCAAGAAACCTGAAGGAATACAGTAGCTTTTTGGTTTGGAATAGGCTGATTGCATGCAAAACTGTTGTCTAATAAATTTCATTGTATCGAATTGACTCGACTCAATCGAATTGTTCCACTAATCAAAAATACTGTATCGTATCGGACCCGATGTACCAATGTGCATGTTGAATCGTGCTTGAAATAAGAGACTGATACCCCTAGTAGCCAGGCAACATGTTTCACTTAGTGAATGTGTCAACATTTTCTGTTTGTGCATTTTACAATAAAATCCCTCAGGAGCATTATTGAGTTGCGGACATTTGCTTTCTTTATCCTGTTTCACTTGGTGCACATACAGTACAGTCTCTAAAGGGTTACTGTCGATTGCACAGAAACAGGGTATGATCACACCTGTGTACGCTGCATGCAAATGCACACGAACACACATTCATGCACACACACACACACACTCTCACACACACACACACACTCACTCTGTGGAATCACGCCGACTCAGCACTTGGTACAGCCTGTGAACTTTGTGTTGCTGATCAGTATTCTTGTCTTCCATCCAGGCACATTCTCTTTTCATTGATCTTTTTCTTTTCTAAAAAATGTTCAAGATGGTCTGCAGATGGAAAGGACCATTCTGGAAACATACAGTATACTGTATATCATGCATTGTGCATGTCTATGAAAGTATTTCGCGTTATTGCTGTCTCATCTGACTGAATGTGTCAGACTGTATCAGAAGTGTATCAGAAGTGTATCACAAATAGATTTTTTTGTTCCTTATAGGTAAGTGGCTTGTGGTCTGACAAAAAATGCCCTTGCCCGGCTTATGTTCTTCTCAAGATGACACAGTTAACTCGTGTTTTCTACCCTGCCACTTTTAGCTTTCCTTTGGGTTGAAGATGAATTATGAAAATAGAAAACTCTGCTTGCCGTCTGCTACTCCAACCCTAAAACGCCTAGTGTGGCTAATTAAATTAACATTTCAGGGGCTGGAACAGGAGTTACTAACGCTGCCACATCAGGAAGTAAGCTCTGTAAGGGGTGAACTGCTTCTCACCTCTAGCCCTGCTCTGTATTTCTGTAGGATCGTCTTTACTCAATAACATCAAAAGCCTGTTTATACAGTGAGCTTCTAGTGTGTAAATTTGTGAATAAAAAAGTAATAGTCTGACTAGCTTTGCATTGTCACTCAGCAGGTTATGGCTAATTTTAGGTATTTTATTGTCATAGTTTACTGTCGAAACCTAGCTGAAATAAGTTACAAAGCAAGCGACGGATCTCAGGATAAGCAGCGGTTCTATTTGTAGGTAGAAATATAAAAAACATGCACAAGAGCCTAATTGAGGGAATAAAGCATCATTTGAAGTGAATAGCAGTTTGTATCCCCAACGATGCCAGTTTCTTCAAAGGTTACTGGGCGGGCAATGTGTCTCTGAGGAAAAGGCTGGAATATTTGCATTTCATGCAGGGAGCAGTGTTGTCGAGGATGGGCCCTTTGAAAGCCTGCTAAGTGTCGGATCCTCCTTGTATGCCAGTAGCACCTCAGGCCTAAATACCGCGGCATGGATCCCCAGCTCCAGGGGACCAAACAAAATCCTCACGGAGGCAAACGGAATATTTCAGCAGCACGCTCGTCCCTCATCAAATTTTCATCTGCCCACTTTCATGATGAGAAGGGCTATTTTCAGTCCAATTCAATCACAGCAGGAGAATCCTGGACAAGAGACCTGCCCGTCCGTCCTCTATGGTTCAAACCGTAAGCCTGAATGCCAGGGTGTAACCTGGGCTAATGTACCCACATCCAGATGCAGATAAAGGCAGGTATAATGTGAGGAGCACAGGGGATCCAGTCCCAGGTGGGCCTGTTGTGGACAGTTGCATGACGGGCGCTCTCAATACATTCTAGTCATAATTGGTAGAACCCCACAGAGTTTCAACCCAAGGAGCCCACAGAGTCATTACGCTAGGACCCTTTTATTTTTCACAGTGTCCTTTTAACGATATTGGTGTGCTCTGGGAAACATTACGCCAACCCGCTTCCTCCACCCACCTGCTTTGTCTACACTTCTCACTTCCACTGAGGTATACATTTGTCTCTTCCTATCTCCGTAGCCCTTCGTGAAAAAGAGCTGCGCTTTGCATTTCACTTCCGCCTGTGTTGGTTGGGAGTGCAGGAAAAGGGTGTTTTTTTTGCATCCTGTGAATAATTTACAAGAACTGTCCGTGCCAAAGCTTTCAAGGTCGTGTGCGATTGGTAGTAAAAGAGCAGCAGATTAATGTTGTTGAAGGACTCGCTCCATGAGCCTGTTTTTACTGCAAAATATTCCCGGATGAGTCAAAAATGAAACGTTTGGAAAAAACAGTCCCCTATAGCAGCCTATCCCTCTGGGTTAAATCAGGGAATCTTTGAGGTTTTGGAGGAGGGTTTTATTTTCTTCTATTTCATTCCTCCTATAATACTGTTCGATCCTCAGAGGAGAAGGAAGGAGAATAGAAAAGAAAGGCATGGAGCAGGTGAAGGAGTGAACTCTGTGTGACAAACTGCCAAGGACAGTATCTAAATAGAAAACGGTTGGAATGTGCAGTCTGTAGACTGAGTAAAAACATGGTGTTATGGCTGTTAGCTTCACTGTTAGTTGGATTAAATGGTAGTGAAAGCCAAGAGCAGGATATTGTTTATAGATCAGGACTCTCCTGGTACCAGATGGTTCCAATCCATATTGTAAAGAAATGTTTAATACCAGATTGAAATAAGCCAATAAAGACAACCTGTACTTCTGAAAATCAATAAAAGAAGTGGAATGTTCCTCGTTATCCTCACTAATTGTTCTCATTTCTGCAGAAGTCAAGTGAAGCCCACGCTGTAAATGCTTCGTGCTGGTAGTGAAGTCCTAGTGGACAGTATCATTTATAGATGTTTCACCCACCTAGAAGAACTAATATTGACCTTTGTGTTGAGAGCGGGCCGGGTTGCGAGCCTAATGGACCAGGCTAAGTAGCAGGTCAGAAACAGCATTCTTGCTTGAAAAAAAGGCCTTTCTTTGTTCGCTACACCAGCCTCCTGGATCTTTAGGACAGCTTCACTCAGGAAAACTGTGTTAGAAGCTGCACTAATGATGGATGTGGTGCCCCCCCGAGTAGGAGGTTACTCGCGAGGCACCATTTGTCCCAATCTCCTCTGTATCCAGTATTATGTAAGCAAGTCATCATGAGGCGGTGGGACTGGATGCCGTGCAGATGAAAAAAAATTGTGGATTCTCACGAGAGAAGTTGAGGAAATAAATAAAGCTCCCATTAACAGCAGCTCCCAGCTGTGAGCCAATGGAACACCCGACTCTATGCAAGCCTTTTATCTGTCTATCCCTATTTGTTTAGTGTTTGCTGTTATTTATTCACCTAAATGCTGCATTTCTCATTTCAGACAGATTCTAGGCAATGTGGCCTCACAGCATTTAATCATTTTGTGCACATATTTCTACAGTAGGCTACTATATTTTCCGTTACATTTTTAAATCAGTTTTACTATATATTACACATTTGTAAAGTGTACTATATGTGTTACTGGCCATACACTCCTTCAGCTGCTCCAGTTTTATTATTATTTTATTTTTATTTTGTAATGTTCTATGATGTAGGAGGGAGGAGAGAGATTAATGTAGGGGTGTAAATAAACAGCTTTTAGTAGAAAACACTTTTGATGAAAAATAAAAGACTACAAGGAGCCAAATGTACCATGGAAATACGTATAGAAAATAACACAATACGAAACACTACAATATAACTATGACTGACAGCTTACACCCACAGTAACAGGAACTGAAATACACATACTGATTGGAATAACAGAATGCAGCTGTGAACTCATAGATGGTGAAGAAGTGATCTATTGGTGGAAATAAACATGTGATACAGTCAGATGATGAAGTCTGGGAACACAGAACCTGACACAAAACACAAAATTGAGTCCTTCAGGTGTGCCTCCTCAGGCACGCCAGGAGGGGGCAACCATGATATATTTAAACCAGAGCCGTATATATAGAGTTTGGCCAACTCAAATCATGGGCACCATATTGGATAACATCGTCAGATGACTCTACAGTGTAACCCTATGGGGTGAATATGTTATCTTGAAATAAATTGCTTATTTTCACCATAAACATGCAATCACATGTTATTGTCAACGTTTGTCAATATGTAAAAGGCCCTTACAGAAATAATCCAGTGTATATTTACCTTCTATATCGTAAATGGGCCTCTAAAAAATGCCCATTGTAGTGAGTTAACACATCGCCTAATAAGTCTCTGAGCAGTGTTTACCTTTTTCTCTTCAGTCTCCCAAGTCCTGACGTAACCTTTCATAGTTCACCCATCGCCGTTAAACTTTTTCGATGGCGAAAATTGTAAATGTAACTAGGGCTGCATTGTAATGTACTGAATTGTTAGGCTATTATTATTAACAGACATCGATAAACCCTTCCCATATCATAGCCTAAATAAACAAGCACGAACAGATTTGATAACTTTGAAAAGTTCAAGTTAATACTACATCACCAGGCACACAAGCAATAGTCAAGGTGAAGCAGAAAAACCATAGCTGCAGTAAACTTGCAACAATAGTTGTGTTCTTTAATCCAAAAATGTTAGATTTTATTTGAGGACATTTTTTATTCCTACCTGAACACCACCATCACTGAATATAATACCTACCCTCTTTAATGGCCACTTCAACAATTTTGAAACAATGATGAAAATCTCACTTGCAGACAGACTCATGAAAGCAAAGATACACAACCTTTCTAGAATCCTAGCTGCCACAAAAAACATTAATTTAACTGTTTCCAAATTTCAGGGCATTTTCTCAGTGATTTATGTCATTTTTTAAAATTATTTATAACATTTTTCCACTAATCCCTGCCCTATGTCAATGGGAATCAGATGAATGTTAGTATCCATTAATTCGATTCCCTATTTGGCCAAACTCTCTGTGCATACAGCTCTGATTTACAAAATGTTTCAATATTAGTCTTATCACTGCAATCATGACGGTGACAGAAAAAGCACCAAATACTGTATTTTGTGATAAAAATGATTGCAAACATAATCAAACACCCAAAACAATGAGCAAGCCTCCCTCAGTCTGACCAATAGTCATGGAAAATCCAAAACACGTCCCCATATGCCAATGTCACACCTGCCTCAAATGCTTTTCTACACCTCAGTGTTTAAAACCACCAGACAGTGAAGCAGCCTCTATATATGATACTTCTGAGCTGTGAGACCAGGCTACTAAAGGGGAATGGTGGCTTTGTCCCGCCACTGCTAATCAACATTTAGCTGTTTATAGGCTGTGATTATGCCCTCATGTTATTACAGAGGATTAAAAAGACATTTTCCTGAATATGTAATTCTAGATAACTTCATATTTAGTGTCTCCTCCAGGGACCGCGTACTGCGCGTTGGTAACTGCATCCTGGCCTGGTCCAGCCATATGTACAGAGGACGGCCCCGTATCGCCTTCCTCTCCAGATGGCCGGATGAGAATCCGATTCTGGCCCAATAGCAGCGGCTTGCTGGCGCCGGCCCTTAACATTAGCTCATGAGCCGGGGCAGCAGGAGGTTTGCCCTGCAGCAGCCGGATATAGCTGCCCTGGTTTTGGGAAGCAAGGAGAGCGTTTCTCCTCCGAGAGCACACGCGTGAAGCTCCCTGCTGGTTCGTATGAATCTGCGGCACAGCCGTACAGGCACACGTCCTCACACCTTGACATCAGCGCAATTTACGCTCTTGATTCTGCTGTTGAATTTCCAACATGGACTCGGTAATGACTCACTGTAGTTGGATTGTTTATGAATGTGTGCGTAAGGGTGTGTTTGTGTGATTGTATGTGTGTACGTCAGCAAAACTCACTCCTGCTACCGCAAGTTTTCCATCCAACCCCAGTCTTGACTACTCTGAGTTAGCGTTTCATCATGATAACGAGTAGCGTCACCTGTGCTAAATTTGGTTTGGAACAAAAAACCTACGGAATGGAGGAGCAGGAATGAGTATCGCTGGTGTATGTGATACCCACTGTGTGATTCTTCTTGAATGTAAAGGAACATAGCCATTAATATACAATATGCTGCTTTGAGGGAACGCTCGCTT
Organism: Umbra pygmaea; assembly: GCA_016801145.1. Classification (NCBI taxonomy): domain Eukaryota; kingdom Metazoa; phylum Chordata; class Actinopteri; order Esociformes; family Umbridae; genus Umbra; species Umbra pygmaea. Next base: position 6,266 of record JACXGM010028541.1, on the reverse strand, counting down.
TTCCCTAGCTACCCCCATGCTCCACTGACTTATGGGCTTTGAAGCCTTCAATGTATATGAGAAAAGAGGAGGTTTTAGTAAAAAACAGAGTTGGTGTGTCCAGCCTGTCTTTTAAAGTGAAACAATTGATTAATCCTGTCCTTGGCTCGCTAGCCCATTTTAATCTAGGGTCTTCACTGGCCACTTTGCACTTTTTTCTTAGGTGTCAATCATTTCAAATATTCATGGTGATATAGATGCATACCAATCTGTTTGAAAGTGCATGTGCATTGCATGGGGTTTCACAGCCTACAACTAAGCACATTTAGAATATGCCAGCAGGCATTTTTTCTGCCATCAGACAAGACAGATCTCTTTTCCATCAGATTTTAGTTATGTTTGGAGTTTGCACTTTCTCTTCCTGGAAGCACCACAGTCAGAGAGCGGGCTTGGGTAGGGAGGATTTCTGCCATCAAATATTGCACATTGGTTCTTACAGTAACAGGCAACCTGCCCATAGATGCAAATGCCTGTACATTAACATGTCTGTTTGTTCATGCGATATTTGTAAGCATAAATGGCAGTGGGGGATGAAAAATGTTCCTGTGAAAGCTGGAACCAGTTTTGGAAGGCTTCCTGTACTCATTGAGACATTTGTGGTGAAAAATAGATTTTGTGTGAAATGTTTGGAGCGTTTTTGCAAATTTGTTGGCAAGCTATTTCTATGGGCATGTTAGAGAGTTTAACAATGCAGTGTGGTCAAAGATTTAGTAACTTCAATTAGTGAAAAAGTAGTATGTAAGATTTGGGGTTTTCAAAAATGTTTTACTTAATTTTCGTTTATCTCCAGAACTGCCCAGAATGCACAGATACATTGTAACATTACCTAGCATCTTGCTCACCTTCTACTACAGTATGACACTGACTGCCTCTGGAGTATTGGAATGTATCTACACTTCTTTGGAATTATCTCATTATATTATTGGAACTTAGGGTTTTGGAATGTATCTAGCAGAGCTCCCCTCTGCTATTGGAACTTTACTGCTGGAGGGGTGTACCTGGAACCTCTAGAATAAATTTGTACCAAGGCAGATCCGCTTAGCTAATGATTTTTTGTAAGTGTTCATGAAACTTTTGTCCTGAAGGAGGGAATAGGTTACTTGGATAGAAATCGTAACTTTTGCAAAAGTAATTCATAAAATATTTGCTTGTAATTAGGTTGAAGCTGTAACTTTGCACTAGGAACTTTGTGTAGATTTTTGCACATCCATGTTACATTGAGTTATGTTAAATGTTACATAAGATTTGAGGAATTAATGAGATTTTCCTTGAGAATTGCATTTTGGTGGGAGATTGCTAGCTGCTCAATAAACTCTGTAATTGATTAATAGTTGGAATAAAGAAGAGAATCCAATGATAAGATTGGACCTAGGTTTTTCCCGGAAGGCTCTGCGACGAAGTGGCCACTGATTAATTTGTAATGAAGAGGTGCTTCATGGGAGATCTGCCTCCAGGAACCCTCAGATGAAAAAGCCTCAAGATTGTCACCAAGATTTTAATTATGGCTTAAAGGTCTCAAGAGGGAGGGAGGGAGAAACTCCAACTGTTTCCATGAGGGCTTTTGAAAACAGACGTAATTAATGTGAATGGGATTGGAATGATACCGGGCTCTGTCAATTATCCTCCTCGGTGTGCTGGGTAAGACATGAGAAAGAGCCACCTCCTTATATAATCCCCCAGAAAAAGTGTATATCTAACCTTAAAAGTCAATATTGAAGAAAGTGTGATGAGATATTTAGTGTTTGAATAAGTTTAAATGTGACAGCCTGCTTTATGTCTGGTCATTACTCTTACATTCCCCAGTGTCAACTGTACATTCAATCGTAATTGAAAGGTGAGGGAAGAGAAAAAGGAGGTAGGAGTTTTGAGGAGAGAAGAGGGTAGGAAAGGAGATGAGGTGTTAGGAGAGGAGACATCCATGTGGAGATGTGAAGGTCCATCCTATGAATATTTCATGTAAATTGAGGGTGGACGTCTCACCAGACGGGAGCAGTCTATTGGAAGTCACTCCCTCATCTGATTATCAAGATTGCTATTCAAATGTCACAATTTCCATGCTAACCTGCTTGCAACCTCTACTGCCACCTCAATCTTACCCCCTCGAAAAAGAATTGAGACGTAAATATCCTGGGGTCTGTTTTTCAATTGTCATCTGATCAGATTACCCATATAGGATAGGATTAATGTTTCTAAACTGAAAAATGGAATTTCCGATCCTCCGGATAGAGACAAGGGTCTGGTAATCGTTGCTCCCGTTCGGACCTTGGCTTGACCTTTGCTGGATTCGGTACTCCAAACGGACCTTAAATCATGGATTCTTTTTTCTCATTTTTATATAACCCAAAATCTTCTAGCATAGTTCTGATCGCAGAAATTAGGATTATGTCAATCTGACTCGATGTGTCAATTCAGCGTGGATTTAAAGAGGTGATATACAAGAACTAGTAGTGAGGGTGATTGTGTTTTTCACTGTGATACTGTGTAATGTTTTACATTAACAAATGTCTAATAAATACATATGCATTTATTACTTGTGCAAACTATTCTTTTAAATCAAGATACTTGTCTAGTTGTTTCAACTCTGTTTCTTAGGACAGTAGGCGGTACCAAAAGGTTTCATTAGATGACAAGCAATAGACCTGTTATTTTAATATTAAAGATGTTCCAAATCATCCAATCCAATTATTGTCAGAACGAAATGGAAAAAGACATTTTATTCTGAACCAAACAAACAAGAGTCATCTAGACCCCTGCAGATCTGGCCCTGTGTCATTTTTCGTCATGAGTAATTGTTGGTTCATCTGGTAGTTAACATTTTATCATCTATTTATTTGAATCTATTTCCCCAGAAAGATTTGGCTCTGACCACTCAAAAACATGCAAACGTTTGCTGCCGATGATTAATCTTCAAGGTTTTATATCTTTCTGTCGTTGTACTCGGCTAATAGATTTTCCATATTATTTATTCGTAACACCCCTTTTTATCCAGGAAAGCAACTGAGAAAAGATTTTCTTCTAGATCGATAATGACATGTTCCTTTCTGCAGGGTATTAACATTGATTGGCTTGTCCACAGTTATGTCAATAATAACATCAAAACTGCACTGTCTTTGATCACACATGATAAGCACAGCAGTTGGTTACTTGAGCCCCTGAAAATGACATGTTGGGGACTGACAAAGCTTGTACCCCTCTCCCTTACCTGTCCTGCCACAGGTGTAAGTGTAACCTCCATGCGGGCCAGTGCACCGTTCGGGATGGCAGTCTGCAGTGCGACTGTGAGCACAACACAACAGGGCAGGACTGCAGCCGTTGTGAGAAGGGCTTCAAAGCCAAATCCTGGAAACCTGGATCCTACCTACCCACTCCGAATGGTTCTCCCAATACCTGTAGGCTATCCCTGCTAACAATAACAGAAACATCATCACACACATCACAATGCAAGGATTAGATTGTTCCATAAGACGTCAATCCTAAAACAGACATGGACAAAAATATTGTGAGGAAACTTGCTGCCCGTAAATACATATTCAAAATGATTTCATACGTATAATATTAGGAACATGTACAGTGGTGCTTGAAGGTTTGTGAACCCTTAAGAATGTTCTAGATTTGTGCATAAATATGACCTAAAACATCATTAGATTTTCACACAAGTCCTTAAAGTAGATAAAGAGAACCCTATTAAAAAAATGAGACAAAAGGATTTAACTTGGTCAATTTAATAATTGAAGAAAATGATCCAGTATTGCATATCTGTGAGTGGGAAAAGTATGTATGATTTTGCTTTCAGAATTTGGTCTGACCCCTTTGTGCAACTACAAGGAAAAAGTTCAGGGAAATGTTGATCAGTCCTGCACATCGGCTTAGAGGAATTTTAGCCCATTCCTCTGTACAGAACAGCTTCAACTCTGGGATGTTCCTGGGTTCCTTCCACAAAATTTTGACTTGGCCATTCCAAAACATTTACTTTATTCTTCTTTAACCATTCTTTGGTAGAACAACTTGTGTGCTTAGGGTCGTTGTCTTGCTGCGTGACCCACCTTCTCTTGAGATTCAGTTCATGGACAGATGTCCTGACATTGTCCTTTAGAATTCCCTAGTATAATTCAGAATTAATTAATCAATGATGGTCAGCCGTCCTGGCACAGATGCAGCAAAACATTCCCAATCAATGATACTACCACCACCATGTTTCACAGATGGAATATGGTTGTTATGCTGGAATGCAGTGTTTTCCTTTCACCAAACTTTTGGACTCATCTGTCCACACAACATTTTTCCAATGGCCTCCTGGCAAACTACAGACAGTCAGCAATGTTGTTTTTGGAGAGGAGTGGCTTTCTCCTTGTAACCCTGCCAGGCACACCATTGTTGCCCAGTGTTCTGATGGTAGCCATGTGAGAGTGTTTATTTGCTTGGAAGTTACCTTGGGTTCCTTTGTGACCTCGCAGACTATTACACACCTTGGGCTTTGAGTGATCTTTGTTGGTCGACCACTCCTGGGGAGGGTAATAATGGTCTTCAATGTCCTCCATTTGTACACAATCTGTCTGACTGTGGACTATTGGAGTCCAAACTCTTTAGAGATGGTTTTGTAACCTTTTCCCACCTGATGAGCATCAACTTCACTTTTTCTGAGATATTCAGAAATTTTTGTCTCCCCTCCCAATTCGGTCTTGTCACCCTGCCTTGTTGGCATACCCACAACCCTTTAGACAGATGTGGGATAGTAAGGGGTGCTCCTATAGTTAATCTAATCACATGTCGTCAAAATTGTCGATTCTTTTCACACTGATCCTCACAGACTTTTGCAACTCACAGATATGAAATGATGGATCATTGTCCTCAATAAATAAATGAAGTATATGAAGTACATTATTGTTGTTTAATTTCTTTAATCAGGTTCTCCTTATCTACTTTTAGGACTTGTTTTAGGTCATATTTATGCAGAAATATATGTAATTCTAAAGGGTTTACAAACTTTCAAGCCCCACTGTAACATTAGTACAGATGAAGTAATGGTTGAAAATGGATTTGTGTAATCTGCTTTACACAGCCACATAGGTATCACATTTCAATTGTCAGAGAAAATTATCACTATGAAGCCTAAGTAGTCATAATGGAAACAGATTTTAAAGAACTGAGAGGTGTGTTAGCTGATGGACTGTACATTTACCATTGAAAACTGATAGACTTCAAATCTCTTATATAAAAAATATAAATATACATTACATACATCAGAATTCTTTAAAAAAAAGATAAATAAATAATGCATATTTCTTTTCTCTCTCCCTGTCAGGTGAGTCTGCTGGTACTCTTGGCAGTAAGTAACATCCTAATCAAACCGGATAGCGCTGGTCGTCATTTCTATTTTTATTTTCTGTTGTTATTAAGTCATTCTTTTGTCTTATTTATAGTCATATTATTTTATTTTTATGCCATCTCATTTCACTTTATTGTAATTTTCATTATCACACTCCCAACTCATTTTTCCACAGTTTATATACTTCAATGCTGGACTGTAGTTCAAATAAAGAGAGGGAAGTATAAGTATTTCAGTGTAACAGAGCTTCTAGATTATGTCATGATATGGATGGTATGAAAAGGACTGGGAATTTAAATGCCCTCTCCCACTAAGACTGTGGTGACATTAGTGACGTCTTTGGGAATGTTTTTCGGGAGGAGATCCAACAGATAATGTGTAGATTTGGGAGATGGCCCAATGGGGAGAAGGTAATGAATCCATGATCCATATATTCCAGTTGTAGCATCTGCTGGTATCATTTCACTGTTTCTCTCCGCCCACTTATGCTGCCCTCCCAGCAGCCCCGCCCCTACCAACCACACCTGTGTTGGCCACGACAACCAGCCCATCCCCAGACCAACTGCCCACAGTTACCATGGCCCCGGCAGGTGGGAGTGCATTCAGTCTGACAGCCAAGCAGCCTAGTAGTCTGTCTGTCTACAAGAACACAGGCAGCCTCCCAAATGGCACCTTATAGCCAATATTAATTATGAAGTTCACTACTGCTTATACAGAGCTCTATAGAGGCTGTTGGTCAACAACACTACTGCTACTACAAAGATCTATAGAGGCTGTTGGTCAACAACACTACTGCTACTACAAAGATCTATAGAGGCTGTTGGTCAACAACACTACTGCTACTACAAAGATCTATAGAGGCTGTTGGTCAACAACACTACTGCTACTACAAAGATCTATA
>JACXGM010028540.1:0-14016 GCA_016801145.1 Umbra pygmaea | reverse complement strand
AAGGTTGAGTTTGAGAAGTTGACCATGCAGCCAATTTTAAATGTAAGCTTTGCACACTCATCATGAGATTTAACAAATCACAATGTCTTGAGAGCCCATCTGCTGCTAAAATTAAATTCCGGATAAAAAATGCTAACCAGCCTTTGATTTATTATGGTAGTCCAGGAACTTTAAAAAAGTACAGCCAAACCTGTATTTTGTTCATGCTCATATGAGTTAGAAACACAGCACAAATATCTGGGACCGACCTCGTTAACTCCGAAGTAGCTAGCATAAAATAAAAGAGAAACTACTTCCTCAAATGGCGCCTAGCTACGGTGTATGGGCCGTGGTTAAAGGTACTGCATAATGAAGGATGTAGAAGGACGGTGCCATTTATTTTGGATGTAGAGAAACACTCTGAATCACCAAAGAACCCGACCGGGGCAGTCTATGCCTTAATTTCTACAGTAGCTAGATAGATAGATAGCTAAGTTACTAAGGACATAATAAGATCTCTGACCATAACAACACGTTACTACTACTAGCTAGCTAAACCTACGTTACGTTAGCCCTAAGTTCTCGACAGCAAATGACTGACATTTAAATTACACCACCCAGTAGCAAGATACTGAAATATTATAGCTATCTACAATAAATTGTTAGCTTACCTCGATACTTTACTGAAATTAAATCCTTTGTTGTTGTGGAGTCCATTAATATCTCGCCAGTTATAGTATTTGTCTTCGACACATTTTAAAATATGGCGCCCAAAGCCAGCGTCAACGTCAACTGGCAACATTTGATTTCGTTCGACGTGCTTTCCTGATATCCGGATGGAATAAAAAAATATAGCCATAGAAGTATGTAGCGCACTAACAGCGGTTTCCCATACAAATATTAAACATTGTCCTTTTCATCAAAAAAAAATAATGTAGAATATTTATTACCTTTTGGTCTAGGTCTACGACAATACATAAAAAGTGTTTAAATTTCTTTGGCCCACTATGCTTTATTTGTATTTTTTTTTAGAAAACATGGTTAATTGTGTGTCTTGATGTTGGTTTGACGTCCAACAATTCGAAGCCATTTAGTAGTGTGTGTACTTGTTCACTTGAACCAGAATATACTGATCCAGAAACCTTTTTTTGACTATCATATGGTGCCTGCTGTGAATGGCCCTTTAGTTGACATTATCCTACTTACTGTTAGGAATAGTGACAGATTTTTTTGCTCGATGCTCCTCCCTCCTCTCTCTTGTAAGTCACTGGAAGTCATGGTCCTATTTCTCAACTTCATGTTCAAGATTTGTTTATTTGTCACATGTACAGGAGACGCAGATGCAATTGCATGTACAGTGAAAACCAATAGGGGGCAGGGGGGGTTAAGCCACCTCTCTGAAATTAATATTTGCAGGTTTGGCTGTCTGGGCCTGTAAAACCATATTAGTAGTTCAGGCCATTTATTATCTGCAGAAAGATGCTTTGACACAGTCTGGTTATTTTTGACAGAACAGCTTATAAATTGGTGGTGTCTGGTTTCTGAGGGTTGAAACAGTCCATGGCGCCGGTGGCTAGCATCAGTGACTACCTTATTTGCCTTCAGAGAATCACAGGGTGTTATTGTTTACTTTCAATCATGTTTTGGTAAAATCAGAGCGTTTTGTGTAATTTTGACACTAGTGTGTGAATACTGCAAATAATTCAGACACTTAAGGCCAGGCACCACCCTAAAATGTTAGATTTTGTATCCATCTGTCTATTTTCAGATTTTGGAATAGTTTGCACCTTTAACTTGTGTACTTTCATAATATGCATAACTAAAAAATAATTATACAAAAAGTAGATTTTTATCATTTTATCATTTCATTTATGTTAGCATGTTTCATGTAGACATTTAACCCCTATTTTTAAAATGTTTCATATTAAGTCATATATCATTAGAAAGCGTATTTCCTGGAGCATATTTTATGCTCATCCATATATGGCTATATCCTTTGTAATCGTAGTGATTTGTACTGAAAGTTGGGTGGAAAATAATGTTTAAAATGCATTAGCATATCTTTATCAGCCATTTCCTCAAAATTGCATGTAGTTCATGTGGAAATTCATTTTTTTCAGTCATTAAAGGATGTACATTCACAAAAATCGACACAGAGGTTCTTAGGTCTCACAGGCAGACTTATACAGAAGCTTTTTTTAATAGCTTGCATAATTTGGAATATAACTTTAATTTTATCTGAAAATACATGCAAAATGTGCATTTGTTTAACATGAGAATGTTGTTTTCTAAATAATTTCATCAAATAACAATATTTTGATAAACTGTTCTGTATAAGGCTGACCATTGGGGGTCTTATTCAAATAAAAATAATTTAAATATTCTGTCTTAAAGCAAAGTGTTGAAAAATGGATTCTCGTAATATGCAAATTAGTTGATATTTAAGGATAGTTTCCTAATTTGCATATTTAAATTTTTAAATAAAAAATACTTGTAATACAAAAATATCTTGCAATTATGGATACTTTCAACTGGTAAAGTTTCAGTCTGAGACAAAAGGAAAAAAATAACCTATTAGAGGGTGAGACAAATGAGACTGTAAAGGGCTTGAAAAAGCAGCTAATGTATAAACTTATGGCACCCAAAATGCTTAAAAAGATACTATTTAAAATGACTACTCAGACAAAGATAATCTGTTGGCTACTTCAAGTTTAATACACACACAGAAGATCTGTGTGTGAGAATGTGATAGAACATTCATATATAGTGCATTATATTTGCTCAGACTAAAGAGATGCCTTATACCTGCACCTTGAAGTGACACTTTAAGTATCTATCAATATGTTAACCAATGTATTAATCACACACAATGATAAGTAATATTGTAATCAGCACAACTATCAATAATGAGCACCCCTTATGAAGTATTAGGCATGTATCAAGTCACAATGAAAATGCATTGAAAGACTACTAAGCCCGGGGAGCCTTCAGTGCCGGTGGATACGCCACCTATATTTCCTAATCTAATCTCTAAGGCATCTTGGAGTATGCTCACACAAATTAACATAAAAGGGATGATCAATTATATCATGGGATGATATGAAACAGTGGAAGTTAGTGGTGGAGAAGCTACAGGCCCCTCCTAGACCGCCTAAGTGATTTACATAAAATGAGGGACAGATGATGTAATGTTAGATATATAAATCTATATATTCTTATGTTCTTTGGTTAATCTGCAGAATAACTAGGCTTTATGATGTTTCAATAAATTCTAGACCTTGTTCTTTGTTCTGAGCAAGACAAGAGGAGATTTTCTCCACCACAGGAACAGGTTTCACAGCAATTTGCAAACTCATTTGGAAGCCCAAATAACAACAAAATGTCTGGTCTTATACTTTCTCAAACCCTCTTCCTGGGCTGCCTGTCATTTAGCATAATTACGCAGACTCCTACATTGATGCCACTGTAGTCTAAACACAGACAAGGGATACAGTACAATACTGCTGATAGGATGTCAAACTGAAATTGGTCTTACTGATTCAGCTAAAAATCAAACAATTCCGGTACATCATAATTTCATAATAACAACACATTAAACACCACTTTTCATAATAAGAACCCAACATTAAATTAGAAGGCAATTATTCTTCAAAATGGATGTATCCCAGGTTCATAGTCTTAAAATGATGGTTCAGAGTAATATAACCCTAGGGTCCTTTGCACCTTGACCTCGAGCCAAACAACACCCCATATACACTATTTTCCGTTGTTATAACATTGGTCGAGTTAGAGCTATCAGCTGTGAATGGCTTAGTGCAGGCGGTAATGGAACCAAGGGTTTATCTTGTAATTAATAATGCCCGGAATGATACAAAACTTCTACAGTAGTACAAATAGGTTATCTACTTATAAAACAAGGCATTGAAAAGTTTCTAAGTACACCATAAGTATATTTAAATAACACTTGCCTGATGGCTGCTACTCTTGGCTGCTAAGCAATATATGTTGTGCACTGTGCGTGATCTCGCGGAATAACGCAGAATTGCAGCATGACCGGTTTGGCACTGGGCCAGTATTGGTGTGGAGTGGCATTTCTTTGGGGGGCCGCACAGCCCTCCATGTGCTTGCCAGAGTTAGCCTGACTGCCGTTAGGTACCAAGATGAGATCCTCAGACTCCTTGTGAGACCATATGCTGGTGCGGTTGGCCCTGGGTTCCTCCTAATGCAGGGGTATTCAACTCTAACCCTACGGTGTCCGGAGCCTGCTGGTTTTCTGTTCTACCTCAATATTAATTGGACTCACCTGGTGTCCCAGTTCTAAATAAGTCTCAGATTGGATCTGGCTTCGAGGTCCAGAGTTGAATACCCCTATCCTAATGCAAGACAATGCTAGACCTCATGTGGCTGGAGTGTGTCAGCAGTTCCTGCAAGAGAAATGCATTGATGCTATGGACTGGCCCGCCCGTTCCCCAGACCTGAATCCAAATGAGACATCATGTCTCGCTCCATCCACCAACGCCACGTTGCACCACAGACTGTCCAGGGGTTGGCGGATGCTTTAGTCCAGGTCTGGGAGGAGATCCCTCAGGAGACCATCCACCACCTCATCAGGAGCATGCCCAGGCGTTGTAGAGAGGTCATACGGGCACGTGGAGGCCACACACACTACAGAGCCTCATTTTTACTTGTTTTAAAGACATTACATCAAAGTTGGATAAGCCTGTAGTGTGGTTTTTCACTTTGATTTTGAGTGTGACTCCATATCCAGACCTCCATGGGTTGAGGTCATTTTTGTGTGATTTTGTTGTCAGCACATTCAACTATGTGAAGACAAAAGTATTTCATACGATTAGTTCATCTAGGATGTGTTATCTTAGTGTTCCCTTTATCTCACAGTTTTGTTGTAGCCCTGAACTAGCTCAGCTGATTCAAGCAGGTAAGGGCTTGATTATTAGTTGACAATTTGATTCAGGTGTGCTAGCTCTGTGATACATCTAATATATGGCATGGCTGTGGGCCACCACGAGAGGTTTGAGAACCACTGGTGTAGAAAATCAAGACCACTTTGAGCTGAAGTCTATGACTTGTTTTGAAATAGACCAGGAAGATTGCTGATTCTTTCATTTAAGGACAGAGTTAATAAGAAGATTTAGCTTTTTTTCACCCCAGAGTTCAATTGGGAGAGGACAAAATTTTAGAACACATTCAGTGTAGGAGAGTAATTGGCATTCAAGGCTTCATTACTGTTCTTCAAGCAGCAATATATTGCGCTGGCAGCAGTTAGATGTTTTATTTACAAATAAAAGTAATTTTTTAAATGCATTGCAATCTGTCAAATATCACTGACAGCTGAAAAGGAAATTCTGAGTTTGTGTTGACAGCTTGATCCTGTTGCTTGAAGAACAGTAATAAAGCCTAGAATGCCCTTCATCACTAGTGTAGGAGTGCTGACATTTTTGTCCATAATTAGCTGATAGTCAGGATCTAAAGACAAAATTCTAATCAGCGTTCGTGGAAATGTCTCAGTTAAGAAAGAAGTAGCATATATTTATTCCAAGTACATTTATCAGCCACTACACACAAGGTAATTTTAAGAGGCCAGGTGGCGTCCTGTTGAAAATAATTTGCAAGTCTAGCTATCCATCACAAATTCAGAGCTCATGAAATGTTAGACAAACTATTTCGACTTTAATAATTCAAGGTAATATGGCTACTTCTCAGTAATTTTATATTGAACCGCGGGCTTGAATGCATTATTTTTTTTTAAAGCGTTTGCTTCACAATTGAACTGCACGTGGTGGTTGCATGCTGAACAGGAGGGTCTATATCTATGGGGTCTCCATAGACTAGACGGCACTAGCACGTGAACACGACACGTGCGCAGTTGCTGTAAAGAGTGCCATGGTGAGTTGTGCATACAGTTTTCCCTCTTCATTTCGCAAAGCACCAAGCCATTTGTGTCCTGAGCTAAATCTATATTAGATTTACTTCATATATGTTGTAAGTAGTTAACCAATTTTCTAGTTGTATTAAAAAGAAGAAATTAGCTTGCAATCTGTTTAGGAACAAGAAAGCTAGCTACCAAGTAAGCACGTTTTAAATCAAGCTGTTCAAGTGTAGTTGTCAGTTTGTTTTACAAAAAGCGATTTTGAGACAGTGTTCGACAGAAAATGTAGCCTACATGGAAGTGGTGCCATTTACAATACAGAACCATAATTTAGCTACCAATTTTCACAACTAATACTGATTTCGCTTGGGCGAAGACGTTTAAGAATTGGACATTTGAATAGAGAACGAATGGTGGTACAATTTTATAGTTTTGTAAAGATAACAGGAAATGACTGAGAGTTGTGAAAGTTACCCAGTATTACTTGAGTAAAATAAACATGCATGTCTTTCTGCAACTGTACTGTACTAGCTAGAAAATAAATTAACTTAGAACAAGAACTCTAAACTAGCTAGCAAGCAAGCACCTTTTACAGCATGCTGTGCAATTCTTCACGTTTAACTAATACAATTTTTTTCCAACAGCTGCTGCAAAACAGTGAATGAGAAGATTGGACGGAAAATTAAACTGCCAATTTGGAAGTGGTTGCCTTAACAGGTTTGTGTGATATGTTTTCAGCAAATTAGTGGTGAAATAGTACCCAGTGTTCATAGCTAATTTCGAAAAAGAATATCATGAAAGAAGTGAAAATGTGAATGTCTCAGTATAATACTACTTAAGTAAAATAAAACATTTACCCTCCTGGATACTCTGCAGTACCGTAGAGGCTATGGCAAATCGGCTTAATTTTACGTGCAGCTTCTGTAGTGTTTCTCTGAAGACAGTTAAAGGATATGTAGATCATCAGCTATTACACCGACATGAAGCGAATGGTGTTTATCCATGCTGTTTTAGTGACTGTAAGCGACAGTTTATCAAGTACAATGCTTTAAGAGCTCATGTTTATCGCAATCACAAGGAAACAAATCTACAGTGTGATGATATACAAAGAACATTTGTATGTAACATCTCAAGTTGTCAGACACAATGCATAGATCTGAATGGTCTTCTTGCACATCTCAGGTCACATTTGTCTAAAAGGGAGTTAGTACATTGTCCATTCACCAATTGTGACAAAACCTTTAAGGTAAAATCATCTTTCACTGCCCATATTTCCAGAAACCATAAACACACAGCAATTAATGTAAATGTAACAGTTTCTGAGGAGTCGTTCTCTCAGCACTCAGATGTAATTGAAACAGATAGTGAAATAGACCAGGGTGAAACTGAAGTTATGATAGATGAAACCGATATGAGAGGTTTGTACATGAAAAGTCTGTGCTTGTTTTACATGCAACTTCAGGCAAAATGTCTTGTTCCATCATCAACCATTCAGATGATTGTTGAGGAGATAAATGGTTTGAATCACATTTGTCATGAGCATACAACAAGGCATATCAAAGAGGCACTCAAAGCTAAAACCAACCTGTCAGAGTCTGATATTGAGGCAGTTTTTGAAAGTTTGCCTGAAGTGAATTTACATAAACAATGCAGCTCTTCTCTTTCTACTGAATATGTCAGAAGGCGTTACTTCCAGAATAATTTTTCATATGTACACCCACAAAATGTACATCTGGGCACGGATGAAAATAGAAGGGACCGTTTTGCTCAATATATCCCCATCAAGGAGACCTTAAAAGCTATCCTGAAAAATCCTGTTGTGTGGCAGGAATGTGTCAACTCTCAAAACCGTAATACTGCTCCGGGTGTGTTTAATGATATCTGTGATGGATCGGTGTTCAAGTCCAATGACTTGTTTAAGCAGTCTGATATTAGCTTACAGCTGATCTTATATCAGGATGCTTTTGAGGTTGTAAACCCTCTTGGATCATCCAAGAAAAAGCATAAGATTGTTGGGGTTTACTTTACGCTAGCAAATTTTGAGCCCTTTCATCGCTCTTGTATTGACAACTTGCAGTTGTTGCTTTTGTGCAATGAACGTGACTTTAAATACTTTGGACATGACAAGCTGTTTTCAAGAATGTTGACAGATCTGAGAGAACTTGAGGAACACGGGCTTGTGATCTCGTCTGGTCATGTGGTGCGGGCAACAATTGCGTCTATTGTTGGTGACAATTTGGGGTCACACTGCATTGGTGGCTACGTTGAAAATTTCAGTACATCTACTTACTGCTGCAGATACTGCTTGGTACCTAGACCTGAAATAGACAGCATGTATCAAAGCTTTCCTGCACGAACAGTTGATTCCTACAAAGAGGCAGTGCAAACATTGCAAGACAGTGAAGCTGCTGATGTCAAAGGGTTAAAGTTTGACTCGGTTTTTAACAGTCTTCAATATTTTCATGTATGCCAGCCAGGCCTTCCACCATGCATAGGCCATGACTTGTTCGAAGGTGTTGTAGCCTATGATCTAGCCATCTACTTGCGTTACTTTGTAAAGTCAAAACAGTGGTTCTCTTACACACAGCTCAACAGGCGAATTACACAATTCAGCTATCAAGGGTCTGATGCCAGTTCTGCTCCATCTCAGGTTAGTGAAAAAGGCAATAAAGTAGGTGGCCAGGCAGCTGAGAACTGGTGTTTTCTTCGACTTCTGCCTGTGATCATAGGTGACAAAATAGATCCCCAGGATCCAGTCTGGCAGTTATTGGTTTCACTAAAAGAACTTGTAGAGCTAGTGTGTGCCCCAAAGATAACAGCTGCCCAGGTTGCTTACCTCAATGTTCTGGTTTCTGAATATTTGGAAGCAAGGAAGGAAATGTTTCCCTCTGAAAAACTCAAACCAAAACATCACTTCTTGATCCACTACCCATCATTAATTCTTAAACTGGGCCCTCTAATTCGGCTGTGGACGATGAGGTTTGAGAGCAAGCACTCGTACTTTAAAAGATGTGTGAGGAGGACACAAAACTTTAAGAATGTATGTCAGATGCTTGCAAACCACCACCAACTCCTCCAAACTTACCTAAACTCAAGCTCCTTTTTCAGACCAGTTCTTGAAGTGAAAGACTCAACCCCATATCATGCTCACCTGTTCAGTGATGAAGTATGTAATGCTGTTGAGGCAAGCATGCTCACAGAGCCTGACTCCGTGTCTACTGAGGTACAATTCAAGGGCACACTTTACAAAAAAGGCTCTTTTCTCTGCCTTAAACATGACGAGTCTGTTGAATTTGGTCAGATTGAACTTGTTTTGATAAAGGACAACAGAAATGTATGCTTTCTGATGACAGCACACCCTTCATTGTATTTGTCAGAGTATGGAGTTTACGAGATAAAACAAGCAAGAAGGGGAATGCAGTGCATAAATGCTGAAAAGTGTCTGGATTTTTATCCATTGGCTGCCTACAGTCTTTGTGGAATGAAAGTAATATCTCTTAAGCATAGTGTTGTTGATCTGCCAGACTAAGAAACAAAATATTTTATTTTGGCAGTCATGGATGGTGACCTGGCTGCATTCATCAGTTCGGTATTGCCAGACAACACCACCTCGCTAGCAACCTTGGAGGCCCTCCAAAAACTGGGAGTACAAGTTGTAGAAGACCTCCAGTTTGTGCAAGAAGGGGATCTGGATGCAATCTTAAGGCCTATAGAAATCAGAAAGCTAATGTCCTGCATAAAGAGTAAGTCAAAACTATGGCCATTTTATTTGTGTTGGAAATGCATACACATTTTTGAGAGCAAAGTAAATATTGAAATTGATTACTAAAATGTTAATTCCTCCTGGTGTGCCACGTAGGGTTTCCCTATGTACATAGCCAAGCCGATACCATGAGTATCATGAGTGACCTGGATGAAAGTTCCACAAGTGAAGTGATTGCCTTGGACAATTCTCCACCCTGTACACCTGGAACATCTATATATTCACAACTTACTCCAAGACAAAATAGTAGCAGATGTAAGGGGATTTACTGAGGGGAAAGTTCGGTGAAATGTACACACACACACACACACACACACACCAGTGAACAACGATTACTACAACTATCTTATGTTCGATAGGTTCATTCGACACAGAGGAAAGTGCGAGCTTGAATAATACACCAGGAAGCGACTGGCATTATAACTTTGAAATACCATGGAGCAAAATGTCTTCAAGCATTAGAAAAAAACTATTGAAAAAGGAGCGGCCAACTGGGGCTGAGAGGAGGGAGGTGATCCGGATCATAGGAGCAGAGATCCTAGAGGTCTGTAAGAGACCTGGGAAGAAACACATTAATGAAGTTGCAAGGAAAATGGTGATTGCCTATCCCAAATCCTTTAGAGACGAAATAGAAAATGAAATAGTTGGAAGTGGCTATGACTCAATTGTCAAACAACTGAGTTGTCGGATTGAGAACTACAAGAGGAAGGACACTCCTAGTCTAAAGAGAAGAGTAGGGCCAAGCAGCAGTGACTCTGAAGACAATTCAAGGAAAGACAACTCCAAAAGACAGCAAAAGGATTATGGATGCATCAACAGTGAGCCACAGCTACCTCCAGGTGAAACTTTAGACTTGCAGAAACAGAAAAAAGAAGAGCTGGTGAAGATGTCTGGGAATAAGGAGAAAAACAAAAAGAAAATAGAAAAGTTGATGACTGACACATACGTCTCACAGAGAAAAGATATTATGATGGGGAAGGACACAGATAAGCTAACTGAGGAATGGCCCTACCTATTTCAAACAGTTGGAATGAGGATTCATTTCAGTCAGCTTACAGGTGTCAACATCTCAGACACTTTTCAAGAGGCCACAGCCAGCAAATTCCGAAGAATCCTTGAGTACTTCCATTTCATTTCAACTGAACCATCCAGCAGAGCGGGAAAGCTTCTATTCCAAATCCGATCTGGAGGTGATAGTGCCTGTGGAGCTGTGCTCATGCTTCTCGCTCACTTCAAAGAACCGCAAGAAAAAATGTTTGTACAAGTAGAAGACACCACCGTCGCAAGTGAAGTTGATACAGAACAGCTCCCTTCGACACCTTGCATTGTTGTTTGTGGTAAGTAAATCCATTATTACTATTTAATCAATCACCTAAATTAAGTGTACGTGTGTAAATATTCAGGCGTTTTTGTGTATTGATCTATTCACAGGTGAGAGCCCTTTGACAGCCACAGTCTACATGGTCGCAGTGGACCAGGTGTTAGTAAATGAGTGTGTTTCAAGCTTCACAGAGGCCCTGCATTTGATGTTCAGCTTATACTACATTCTCAGCATTGACTACCCGGCAGAACTTGGGGCAACAATAGAGTTTCTGCAACGGTAAGGAAATGTTGATTTGGGATCTAAGTTCAAAGTTGTATTACTTTCACAAGTTCACAACAGCAGTGTTTAGCAGCATTAGCTTTGAAATTACAGGAAGTGTAAGTAGATTCCTTAATATTTGAAAGCAAATGTTTTGCACTTTAGTTTGCAGATATTTGTAGGAACTCCATTTTTAATTCTTCACCAAAAGGAACTGTTTGGAAGGACTGTGCACTGTAACTGTTTCAAGTTGCAAACATTTAATATTTCTAAACAGTTTCACGTGATATGTTTTACAGTCTTTTGATAACATGGAATGTGCAGCAGAGGATTACCTTAAATCTTAGACATTTTATCAATTATTTTGAATCTGTCAAATATATAGTTTTAGCCCTATGATTCGTCTTTCAACAGATGCATCTTTAAAATAAATCCTGATAAAGGCTCAAAAGTCGAAAAGAAAGAAAAGACACGCCAGTATGCTGTAAACCCCAAGGTGCTGAGCCTCATTCAACGGATAGCCGAATTTGAGTGGAGAGAGTAAAGGTAAGCAGCTAACGCTTACATTTTAAAAATTAGATATGTATATCATAATTTTTATCAACAAGAGGTCAGTAGTTTCTCTTGGCACACACACCAAAGCAATCCTCTTTCCTTTCTTTTACAGAATTGATCATTTCTGCGACTTGCGATCTACAAAGTGCAGCTTTTCTCCAATATTTGGTAGGTTTTAGGCAATAAATAAGCCAATTGAAAGCTTGGCATGATTAGGTTGTGCTGATGGTATCAGGGCCAGATTGAAAATGTATACAGGACACTTGGTTTAACATGCCTACTGTTTATAATATTAATAATGCCATGGGAGATTTAGTGCCCACAGAGTCAGGACACGTTTCACTTCCCATTCAAAATACAACTCTAGACCAGTGGTTCTCAAACCTCTCCTGGAGGCCCACAGCCATGCCATATATTAGATGTATCAAAGAGCTAGCACACCTGAATCAACCTGTCAACTAATAATCAAGCCCTTACCTGCTTGAATTAGGTGAGCTAGTTCAGGGTTACAACAAAACTGTGAGATGGCGGTGGTCCCCCAGGAGAGGTTAGAGAACCACTGCTCTAGACAGAGCAGATGTGCCCTTCATTGCCCTGGGACATTGGGATTTAATCTTTAGAGGGAAGAGTGACCCTGCTTAGATGTTGAAGCAAACCAGCAGTGGGATACAGGGCACTTTGCTGCTGACAATTATGTAATAAACAGCTATCTGTGTAGGGACCAGGAAACACATTTATGTTAACTAAACTTAACTCTAACCTTAACCTCAAATATAATTCTAAACCTATTGCTAAATTTTACCACAAACCTAACCCTATAGGCAAGAAATATACTTTGCTCTCAGTGGGACCAGCAAAATCCCCTGAAAGTTCAGTCTTGTATGTTTTACGATCCTTGTGAAGATTTCTGGTTTTAATTTGATGTGTTATAGGGATGCTCATTTCGGGTAATTTTCCTGACCGACAACCGGAACTTGTTAACCGATTATTAACCGTTAACTGATAAGATTATAAGGTCGTTTTCACACCTATAGTTCGGTGGACTCGGTGCAATTCAGGGGTGAAGTTGCAACATTGTTGCCAAGCAATGTTGCCTAGCAATGGAAATACTTTAAAAGGTTCCAAGGCAAACTCGCCGTTACTTCCTGGTCTCAGAAAAAATTGAACAACACCAAATGTATGTAATCTCAGGGTTTTTGGTTTTGCTTTGGTGTTTCCATCAATCAAATATTGTAATACAAGGCATGGAGTTGTGGAGCATTTCATCATTCGAATGAGAAGTTTTTCTCCTGCCTAAACCAATTCCTAACTACGGAGAGTGCTAATCATTTTAACAGGAGGAAACAATATCCTACGGGGAAAAGATTTTAAAAAAAAACACAGGTCATTTCGAATTAAACCCGAAGCAAAATGATGAATCGCTCACTCTACGTCATGCTTATTACCAGACTACTGTAGAATTAAATTCATTTGACACAAAATAGGCTATTGATTTAAACATGTTATCCTGATTCTAGGCTGAGAACTGTTACCATACACAAAAACACCACAAGGTTCCGATCACAGTATGCTACACCAGAAAAAAATGATCTCCAGAGGAAATGTTATAAAATATAGTTTTTTTTTGGTTTGCTTCCTGTATTTAGGTCGGTTCGCGTTCACACCTAAATTGAACCGAACTCTAATTCACTTGGAAGCGGCCCAAGACCCCCGTTTTTGAAGCGGACCAGAGTTTGTTTGTTTGGCCCGCACCAGAGTTCGGATGAGCTTTCACACCAGCCCAAACGAACCGGACTATCTGACCAAACGCTCCAGGGTTAGTTTTAAATGGACCAAACTAGGCAGGTGTGAAAGCAACCTAAGATTCAATTGGCTTTAAATAAAAAATTAAATTGACGAGTGTCTGTAACCCATTAAATATACAAACACTTTTTTTCATGGATTTGTTTTAATTTCTAAACAGCATACAGAACAGATCAACAACAGCTGCAGGGTGCACCAGCTTTGCAAAGTCCACACTAAACGATACGATGAAACTAGTTAGTTTCATACTAAAGCTGTGTCGATGTTTGGTTTCACCAAACTACACTGGCGTAAAGTCCACACCAACCAAAATATTGTCGCAGAAAATTTGTCGTAGACGTTTTCACTTTCTGTTTTCAATCAAAGGAAAGTAGCCTTGATGCAGTGTTTACCGAGTTGTCAAATTATAGAATGAAAACAGTCGGTGACAATCTGGAACAAGGTTGT
>JACXGM010028539.1:0-14018 GCA_016801145.1 Umbra pygmaea | reverse complement strand
TCCCGCCCACCACTAACACGGCTTCCGCTGCCCAACACGCCAAGATCTCTCTCAAAGCAGAGTGTTCCATGTCATGGCCTATTCGCCTGTCCCTGCCTATCGAACCTGCATCACCTGACACCATTCGCTGTGGGAGTACTTAGGGTTAACGGTCCTACTCACAGACCGAACGACTGAAAGCTAACTAACATTCGCCCTAATATAAGGGAGGGTGTTCATCGCTATTTATGAGAATGATGTGTTAACCAATTATGGGTGACGGTTTGTTAAACATATTCCATATTCAATTAGATTTACCAGAATTAGTAATCTGTGAAATTGACGGAATATGTTGAAAAATACTAGATTTTATTGACTATAGTAGCATTTATTTCTGAAATTTTCAATGGTTTGTTTAGCTTTGCCTTATGGGTAACCGCGTTAGAACGTTTAAGAACGTAACTAGGGTTTTTTCTGTTCATTGTTCAATGACTCATTACGGGATTTAAAAGTTCTACGGTTGCGTCACTGACAACAGCCGGTCCGATCGCGCCCACTAAAGGTAAAGAATGTTAACTAAACATTTTAGTTAGCTACATATTTTAAAAAGCAGTCCTATAAAAGATATCAGATAGAAAAATGCAAGCAACCGGGTCCTTCGTGAGTAGCTATAGCTACATGGCTTTTCCTTGAAGTATAGACGACAACACAACGCAATCAGTTTCACCACCTTGGCTTTTTGTCTTAAAATAATAAGTACACGTGAAATATCATTTCAAATGGAAAATGTATAATTCACATCACAGCTCAAGCATTCATATCGTTATAGGTAGAATACCTGACTGTATTAAATAAAATGTATTAACCTAAGATGAATGCATTTCAATGAGAGATACAGGTGCAAAATCAAGATTACTATCAAGATCTACAAAAATGAAAGGTGAGGTTATATAGTGGTCACGATTAAACAGTCTTATGGAATATGAAAAGACATGCCTATCTCTCGCAAGCACGATAATGTACTGCGTGCACACGCGAACAGAAAGAATTGAGGTGCCAGTCTACTGGTTAGACTGTGTTATAAAACCATCAATTAAAACATTTAGTTCATTCACTTTGTATTACATTATTTTCGTTTTATGCCCACATGGAATCTGTTATAAGTTTGTTAACATTTTAATTTATCTTCACAATATATATAGAAAATACATAGAGAATATTTGTAAAATGAGATTGCACGGTTTTGTATTAACAGTTGTATACTGTACTTTAAAAACGGTTTGTTTTTTCGTGTAGCTACATGGTCACACTTTCATGTTTATTTTGCAACCCTGTATCACGGCCAGGCGTGTAATACACACGCTGGTCCATCGGGTTTTGTTGGTCATTACAAAGGTACTGTACCAGCAGGAGGCGATACTTATCGAATCGCATGGTGACGTAGCGGAGTGTAAATTGCGTAGATTTAGCAGGTTGGTAGGTTGGGGATGGTGGACGGGCGTACTAACGTGCAACTTACATCCCGGAGGTTCCGAGTTCAAATCCAAGTGGACTCTTTGCATATAATTTGTTTTTTATTCCAGCGCGATGCAGACGTGTTGCACACATACTTTTTTACTCACTATTCCAGCGCGATGCAGACGTTAACTGCAAGCCTTCATAGTGGTTAAGGTTAGGCTTAGATCGACTAACGGCACGGGTTCTGAGTGGTTAAGGTTAGGGTATGGGTTTGGTTAAGGCTTACATCGAGATAACGCAAGGGTTCTGAGTGGTTAAGGTTAGTCTTACATCGCGATAACGGGAGTGGTTTCGTCCCCGGCGAGGCTCAATTAGCGTGTGTATTACACGCTTATGAAAAGGCGAACCCGCGTGTGTATTACAAGCTTGGGCGAGTCATAGCGTCACACTGACACGCTGGACCACGCTGGACCGTATTACACATTTGGCCGTGATAATGGGCTGTTATTTTAACAACGTTATAGCAATTCAAGCCGATTTAGTTTCAATATTTCAGCGATCGACATACATGGTCACATAATGTATGGGTTTGTAAATATTGCAATATGACTTAAAAAATAATTGGAGTGATTTTGGAGTGTTAACTCCAACACAGATCTGAAATGGTGCTTTTGAAATTTTCAGTTAAAACCTTACAGTCCTCTGAAACTGGTAAATTGCAAAATTCAAACTGGCACTCTGGAAGTGTACACTTTTAAGTATGCCATTACAACCATAAACGTGCAATATGTAATTTTTGGCCACCAGGGGGCTCTCAATCAAAACAATAGCAAAAGATGTACTTGGATGACGTCGGGAGGTTGCGTGGGATCATGGGTTTTGTTATCGTTGTCAATGACAACCTTCCAATCTAGCGTCTCCGGCAGAAAAAATGTTCACTGACAAAGTAATGTGTTGTTAAAAATATTATAACTTTATTTACGTTATGTTTGGCGGTTCCCTGGAACTTAGAGCAACTATATTATATGACGTCATTGACGGGCGACAAAAAAAACGTCCCGTGTCTTAAAATTAAATTACAAATTTCTCTGGATTTGAAAGTTGGTGGAAACATTTATGATAATGTAAGTACACAACTAAGAAATATATATAATATATGTATAGTGATGTTTTCTTTCAATGCAAAGTATGTATTTTGTTATTGTTTTGATTGATATTACATATTGTACCTTTAAAGGAACACTCCAGACCGCTTAACACCTCAAAATCTTTGAGCCGTTCATGTTTCTGACACGGCAGTCACTAAAAACACCCTCTCAATGCGTTCTGTATTTCCTAACTCGGCCACCTTATATGTCCTAACAAAAAACTGGCCAGTGATGACAGCGCAACATTTTTTTAAATCTACAGCTAAAATCAGCAGAGGCGTTCGGTTGACTTCCTGATATTTGCCCTGTTTTACTCTTTAATCTACTAGATTCAAAACTAACATGTTGTAGTTTCAAAAATGTTGCAGTGATGTCACTGGCCACTTTTTGGACGGGAAATACAGAATGCATTGAGACCGTGTTTTCAGTGACTGTTATGTCGTAAACACGAACAGCACAACAATTTTGAGTGTTCCTTTAAAGCATTAAAAAGGTTTGATGAACAGTTATCAGTTCTAGATAAAGAATAAAATGTTAACTTTACCATTCATCAGTAAGATAAGACCAGGTGCATTAGTTAACACAAAACTGAAAACATTTCAGAAAGACAACTTCCCACAATTAGTTACAGCAAAGACAGCAGCTTCAACTTTAAAGCTTCCGGTTCTAGGAAACGTTTCTGAAACACCTCAAAAGTGTAACGTAGTGTCATGGGGTATTGCCTTCCACTGGAGACTCTACATGAGCACCACAAACAACCAGGATCTTGAGGATGTGTTGAGTGGCATCACTGCGGCCGTTCTCCTGCATACAATTTACAAGAAAAATAAAGGCAAAACTATTGAGAATCAAATAAAAATAGAATTGCTTGAATAACTCATAGGGTGACTTTCATCATCACTAACATTGTGTTGGTGCTATTAAGAATAAAAATTTCTAGCCGACATTTTTATTCAAAATCTTGAGTCCATCCTCCCCCATTTCAGAATATATAAATTTCATCATCAACATTAAGATTTTGTAGGCAAAAATCTTACTTTTTTTTAAACATTAAAATATGTATAAAAATGTAAAATTTTTAAATAAACTTTAGAAAAAATAAAAGCAGTGGATTGTAGGTTTTTCTGTCCTTATTCAGAACATGTATTTCTGATATTAATCATTTAATAGCTATTGGCAGGTAAATAAAATGAATGTCCACTGAATGTCTATTATAAAACTAACTTTACCTCACTATAAAAATGTAGCCATCCATTGTCCTTTCTACAACTAACTTTACCTCACTATAAAAATGTAGCCATAGTGTCACTGATTAAACATGAAACTGAGAATTATATACTATGATCAGAATTGTTTATACGTTGGTATAAAAACATGCATTTCAACTTTGATGACAAAATGAAGAAGCTGGAAAAATGGGCAAGCGTAAGGATTTGCGCAAATTTGACAAGGAAAACATTTTGACGGCTAGACGACTGGTCCAGAGCATCTCCAAAAGACTGTTTAATAATAATAATGTTCTTTAGATGCTAGGCCTTCCCATCCATTACCTGGAGGTCCTAGAAACAACAAACGCTTCACCATTCATCTGACTGGAGTGTAGAGAGAAACAGCTCAGTAGGATGCCAGGCTAAGATTCCAAACTAATCCTAGCCTAACCAGGCACCATCTTCCAGCCTGGATCTAATCCGAATCCCCATCTATCTACCTGAGCCATTTTGTAACTGAGGTAAACGGATGAGCAGTATTGCTGCTAAGGACTCTTGATTCAATGCTTCTAATTAAAATGATTCTTCCATTCCTTGTTAGTTGAGCAGACATGAAGCATACCTGCTGCTCGTTAACATTAATATTCCATGAAGTTAATTTCTGAGGTGATGGTAGAAGACGGAGGAGGATGAGATGGGTGAGATTTGGCCAGACATGGCAACGCTCAGTGCTTTTTCTGTCTGTCTCTCTCTCTCTCTCTCTCTCTCTCTCTCTCTCTCTCTTCAGGGGCCCTTTGAACACCTTCATTAGGTATAAGATAGTAATATTGGTCCATTACTAGCCAGGCCCTTCAGCCTCAAGCATGCACTCGCTGAGATACAGCCTTAATAATCACCTTCTAATTAAATATGGCTCAAGAGTGTGTGTGTTTTTCTGTGTGTCTGTGTGTGTTTCTGTGTGTGTGTCTGTCTGTGTGTGTGTGTGTGTGTGTGTGTCATTTAACATCATGAAAGCAATAAATCAACCTTGACAAAGGAAAGAGATCAACATACACAGTTCACCAACATCTAAACACAGCCAGTGGCCAGACATGGCCCACAGTGATCTGACATGCAGTGTGTTTCCTGTTTTATGGGTCTGTTGCAGTAGTTTTAATGCATTCAGACAGCTGTGTTGATTTAGCTCATGCTATCATGCTATCACAGGCTAGCCCATGGCTGCGTTTACATGGCTGGATACCTCTGCCATGATGAAGAGACAGCTCATTCTCCAGCCAAAGGGTTTTTTATCCTCTCTCCTCACCCTCCGCCGTGCTGTTCACAAACCAGAAGTCTGTTGGGTTTGATATTTAAACTTAAGTCTGTTTGGTTTCACTCAGGGTCTGTTTGTTTTAACTCAGGGTCTGTTGGGTTTAACCTAGGGTCTGTATGTTTTAACTCATGGTCTGTTGGGTTTAACTCAGGGTCTATATGTTTTAACTCAGGGTCTGTTGGGTTTAACTCAGGGTCTGTTGGGTTTAACTTAGGATCTGTTGGGTTTTACTCAGGGTCTGTTGGGTTTGACTCAGGGTCTGTTGGGTTTAACTCAGGGTCTGTTGGGTTTAACTCAGGGTCTGTTGGGTTTAACTCAGGGTCTGTTGGGTTTAACTCAGGGTCTGTTGGGTTTAACTCAGGGTCTTTATGGTTTAACTCAGGGTCCGTTGTGTTTTATACTGAGTACCGTTGGTCAGATAAACAGATCAGCAGGGTGATGAATAAATGGGTAGATTTGTTAATGAGCCGAGCGATGGTGGACAGAAACAGCTGTGTGTGGCAGGGTTGGCAGAAGGGTTGGCAGAAGGGTTGGCAGGGCCCGGACACCCCTTGTGTGGGTGGCATGGCGGGCATGTGTCACCTGCAGCCGGGAGATCGTGAGCAGGCCTGTTCTCTGATGGGTCGGGCCACCACCCTGCCTGGCAGACAGACAGACAGACAGACAGACAGACAGACAGACAGACAGACAGACAGACAGACAGACATAGAAGGATATGAGAGAAAGATGGAGGGATAGAAGAGGGTTTGATTGATGTTATGTTCTTCCCTTTGACCAATGCTGTCCATTGGGCTGCTAGCTCTCAGTCCTTAGACTGTCATTCAGTTTCCATCTCCTACCATCTTTTATTTTATCCCTCCCCTCTTCTCCCATCTTCTTACCTCTTTTCTCTTCTTCTCCATCCCGTTTCCTCTCCAGTTTTTTGTAATCTTTTCCCACTCCTCTCTAATGACATCACTGTGATCAGCTGCAGTATCTGCTGGCTTCCATATTCCCGTGTTGTCATCTATAGTTGTCATGGCAGCCGCCCACTCTGCAGCTGCCATCAACCTGGTCAAAGTGAGGTAAAGGAGGTTAAATAAGGTTGAAGATGCGCTGTTTTTTCCCAAAACCAAGATGGCCTCTTACTCATGTGCAAAGCTTACTGGGGATTAAAATAGATGTTGGTACTGTTAATATTTAATTTGAAGAATCAAAAGTCAAGATTTGTCACGTGCCAGATACAACATTTGTGCCTTTTACGAGTCCTTCTGAGCAGTGCAATATAATGATAATATGAATATTTTTTTTCATATAACCTAAAAAGAATACAAGGTGATGATGCTCAAGAGGAATAGAAATTAGAATCGTGTGTAATCGTCAGTTGAGCAAGATTCAAAATGTGTGTCTGCTTAGTTACGATTCCTCACTTGTGATGCAATCTGTCATAGTTGGATTGGAAAAAGACGACATTTATAACAAAAAAGAATACAAGGATAACACTGGTAAAAACGTTTTGAAGTTAGCAGGATACAAGCACAGTATATACACAGCTGTGAAACATTTGTGGAGTTTTAAACTCTGTGTGCCTCTATGATTCAGCCCAAGTCAGTCATGCTGTTACACATCACACAATCCCTCTCTTTAAAACAATCGCAATAAGACGAACTAGAATTGAACTAGGTGGACCAGAGTTAAAACACAACTTGGCCAGCTGACATCTGTGAATTGGTTGGAGGTCTAAAGTTATTTGGGATATTCTCTTAAAAGGTTGACACATCACTTGTTGAACCAGTGAGCTGGTGGGTGTCTGTAGCTGCCATTGTCAATAAAACGTTGATATCCTCCAATATGGAGTAAACATCCTGTAAGTTAGTGTTTTCAATGTAAAACAAGATTTATGGGTTATACGACGCTGGGCGAAGGGGGGGCATAAATATGTGTCTGCTTGTGCGTGTTCAACTTTCAAATCACCATATATTTATGTAGGCCAGGCTTGGTGTGAGTGTGTGTTCTCTCAACAGCAAGGGGAGGAGACAAATCCCAGTAGACTCCTCCCAGTTAGCACTGCTAAGACTAACGAATTAAAGGGATATTTCACCCAAATTACACATAACGTAAATGAAGAAGTCTGAAAACAATTACGTTATTTGTAATTTGGGTGAAATCAGACTTCTTCTTTGTTTTCATTCCATCTGTCAGAATAATAGCATCTGTTAAATCACTGAAATACAAATGTCTTTCCAGAAGGCATGTAGTCTGGTACGCCCAGGACTGGTTAAACCTGAATAAAAAAGATAGGCTAAATACATTATAAAAATAAAACATTATCTAAGGGATAATTGATGACATTTGTACATTAACTATGAAATATTGAATTACATTGCATTGTTTTATTTTTTAGAAAAATGTACAGAATTATCCGGCTTTTACCACAGTTGCTAACAAAGAGAAGGTTAAAACAATCATCTACCTCCTGATGTTTTATTCTTATTCATATTCATTTATTTTTTGGGCTATTACTTTTGAATTCTTCAGATATTTCTTCTGCTTAGACCTATTTCCAGCTTGTCTCAATGTTATCCTGTCATTCATTGTAAAAGCTCACTCGTAGAGGTAGGAAGCCAGCTAATGTATGGCTAACAGAGGCATGTCAAGTTGTGCTGCCAGAATATGTAACATTTGTTACATTTGTAAGCAGTTTTATAGGGAAAATCATTTAGGAAAAAGCTGACCATGCACAATATCTGTTAGTTTGCATTTCAAATCTGTCCATGCAAGACAGGATTTCAACACAATTAGTTGCAGGAAACAGTTGATCAAAATAGAAACATCTGGGATTTGACAGTATGGAACTCGCGTAACACTTGCGTAATGACTTTACCACGGACTGAAAAAATACACTACATGTTAATTCCTCATATCAGGTCTTCATATGCTCCTAACAATGCAGAAAAAAAATCAATGCTGTCCAGCTTGCCAGGAAGGTTATTCCTTTTTTGATCTCTGTTTCAAATTCCAGTTTCATTAACTTCAAACATAATGTAATGCACGTTCCAGAATCCCGTCCTAGCCAATGGGAAACAAGTGTTTAACAGGACTGTGCTGGTTAGCCTTTCTAGAGGATGGCCTGTTGTTCTTTCTGATTGATATTGGACATGAGGGGCTTCTTCTCTGTCCCACAACGTGCTGTCTTCTGGTCCACTGTGTTTGGCTAGCTGGGTGGGCCAGCCAGGCTCTCTCTAATTACACTTGCCCCTGTACCTTTTCCCTTTCTTACTCTCCCTCCATCTCCTCATCTTTCTCAATGTCTCGGTTTAATTTTCTCTCTCTCATCATGTTTAATACATTATTCATCAAGCAGTCGGCCTCAAGCCAGCTAGGAGCCTGTTCGAAGCATTGTTGGCCAGCCATGCTACACTGCCAGCCAGATAGTTTTAGCTCACTGACACAGCGTGGTGCCATCCTGACATCCTGACACCCATCACTGACCCAAATTTACCCACTAGGTTATATGTAACTCTATACCTCTACCACAAATGTACCCAAATATTAAGACTTGGCCTTTGTAGACAATGGTACTGTACATGTGGGTGTGTTTTCTTTCTTCTCTCTGTATTGTAAGTTTCACTTGTCTTTGGATATTAATGCTTTATGTGTTGTTGTAAGGTGTTGCTGCATTGAAAAACAACTGAAGATTTCCTGTCCAATTAAATAAACGAACAGACTGACGTGCGTGCCGACACTCTCTGTGCCCCTGTCCCTGACATCCGGTTAACACGGGAGAAATTAACGGCTCTCACAATTTCCATCATTAATTAAAGGAAGACTTTCTTGGATTTTAATTAACCATTGGTAATGCATTGGGTGATATAGTGTTCCTCCTTTTCAGAATAAATCAGGTGTAATGGATGCTTGTTGTGACGAAATGGAGGGGAGAGTTAGAGACGAAGGGATAGGGGCGTTGGAAGAGGAGCTTTGGGGGAGGAGAAGGGCATGTTAGGTTTAAAGAGATCATTAGAGTAAGCATTTCTATTTTTTTTGTTCATATTTGTTGACATCTTTTGAATTTCAGAAAGTATTGATGTAATTTAGATATAATTTATTCCTTAACCATGAAAGTAATGGAGCTTCTAGTTCTAATATATCTTATTGTAGAGGCGCTCCTGCTTCTTGTATTATACATTATTGTATAGAGGAATTTCTGGTTCTAGTTTACCATGTTGTACTGTAGATTGGAGCTTCTGGTTATAGTATAGCATGTTGTAGAGAGAAGCTTCTTGTTCTAATATACCTTGTGGTTTAGAGAAGCTTCTGTTTGTAGTATACTTTATTGTAGAGAGAAGTTTTTGTTTCTAGTTTACCTTGTTCTAGAGAGGAGCTTCTGGTTCTAAAATACCTTATTGTAGAGAGAGGAGCTTCTCGTTCTAGTTTACCATGTTATAGAGAGGAGCTTCTGGTTCTAATATACACTGTTGTAAACAGGAGTTTTGGGTTCTAGTATACGTTGTGGTGGAGAAAAGACTTCTGGGTCTAGTATATCTTATTGTAAACAGGAGCTTTGGGTTCTTGTTTATCTTACTGTAGAGATGCGTTTCTGGTCGTGTATATCTTACTGAAGATAAGAATTACTGGTCGTGTTTATCTTACTGTAGAGATGCGTTTCTGGTTGTGTATATCTTACTGTACAGAAGAGTTTCTGGTAGGGGTGGAACGGCACATGTATTCGTATTCAACCAAAACGTTACGGGCGTTACGGTTCGGTGCATAAACTTAAACGGAGAATACACAGTATAAAATAGATTAAACTCACATGCAAATTAATTAATGTAATGCGGAACTACCGTTAAATACGCGAGTTGTTTATGGACACCTAATCTGTAGCCCAGTCAGTTACAGTCATAGATTGTGTATATATCGGTTACAGTAGTACAGGCGATAGAGTGGTGGATAAGATGAGGACTGTGTGTCAGCGTTGTTCAGCAGCTGTTGGGTATGTTAGTGGAAATGCATCTAACATGCTAACGGATTTCAGACACAATCACCCAGATGTGCTAGCTCAGGGGAGAAACTGTATGACACTAGATGGTACAGCTTGAGACATGCACAATAAAAGAAATTGCGTTCTGCATTTTTGTTTAGCTTTTCTCTCCATTGTACCGAACTCGTACCGAACCGTGATGTCTGAACCGAGGTATGAACCGAACCGTGACGTCTGTGTACCGTTTTTGGTCGTGTATATCTTACTGTAGAGATGAGTTTCTGATTGTGTGTATCTTACTGTAGAGAAGAGTTTCTGGTCGTGTTTACCTTGATGTCTCAACACGTATGGACCCAGAACATAATCGATAATCTGGCCAATTACCCATCATGAGTTCTGGGTTAACTGAGATTAACTTAAAGCCTCTAGTCAGTCTGCCTGCTATGAGAAATCTTTCTTCATTAAGAGAAAGAGGATACTTGGACGTTTGCGCATTAGTTGGCTTCCATGGTTGTCCCAAAGTTTCAGATTTTGACAGGCACGTGGACCTGCCATGATAACTGTTCAGGGAGCAGCTAGGGTTAGATGCCTTAGTGTACTATGTAGGTAATAGGGTGCCTGAGTGGGTGGGTTTGGTGAGGATAAATCTGTAAACAGGGTGATTAACACCAGCCTCTAAAGGTCACAGTTCTACTGCTGCATAATTCAGGACCCGTTGCCCTCCATACCTGACCAGGACATTAACTATTAATACTGGACTCCTTCCTGAACCTGAACATGCTGACGGCCCTCTCGTTCTTCTCTCTCTCTCTGTTTCTCTCTCTCTTCTTTCTCACTGACACACTTACACAGTCTCACCTGTTTGCACAAAATGTACATTTCCTGAGATTCTAAGACCCCCTACTGAGTTATTTAATTTGCAGAAGGGGGGTTTCTGGTCACCACGTCATTACGTAGCTCCCCTAAATGTTTTCCAAGAAGTAAATATAAATACACACCATGTTTGAACATGGTGGGGTCTGCATCAGAACAGAAGGCTGATTGCAGTAAAACAATAGTGTTAGAATCAGTTTAAATGTCATCGCTGGATGTACTTGAAGCGTGTCATACTCCTTAGTTTCCCTGACAAAGCTATCACTGTTCTGCATTTTTGACTCTGTGGCAGGGCCGCTATATCCACACTGTTTCATAGGTTTTGGGCTTTTATTAAAGAAATATTTTAGTGTTAGAAGAACATATAATAGGGCCGGGGTTGTGTTTAGCGTATGTGTGTCTGCGTGGTGTTTTGGACCACTCTAGGTGCACCAGGGTTCATGTATCTCAATCCATCCCCGTGTGAACTCTGAAACATGTTGGCACTAAGTTCAAGATTATTTTATTTTTCATGTGCAGAGAAAAGCAGATGTCATTCTTTGAAAAGTGAAAATCTTGTGCCATGGCTATAGCTAAGCAGTTGTAATAAGGATGCAAAAAAAAAACACAGTGCACAGTATATTAGTAAACATTAAGATATTAAAACAGGGAGGCAAAAAAATCAAGCCTATAATAAATAGGTCTGTAAATGTAAACAGTTACACCAGAAAAGGACACTGTGTGATGGTGCAGCTGAATTGTCCATAGTGCAGACATCAATACAAAACACACTCTGGCTAACACTAACATCAATACGAAACACACTCTGGCTAACGCTAACATCAATACGAAACACATTCTGACTAACGCTAACATCAACACAAAACACACTCTAACTAACGCTAACATCAACACAAAACACACTCTAACCAACGCTAACATCAACACAAAACACACTCTAACTAACGCTAACATCAACACAAAACACACTCTAACTAACGCTAACATCAACACAAAACACACTCTAACCAACGCTAACATCAACACAAAACACACTCTCACTAACGCTAACATCAACACAAAACACACTCTGACTAACGCTATCAACCGGTGTGACCACACACACACACACACACACACACACACACACACACACACACACACACACACACACACACACACACACCCAAACTCAATATACGTATATATCTACACGTTTTGTGTTTCTTGCAGTGATTCTGGATACTCATATGTAAGTACCACATCTAAACACAAACATATACACAGTATAACATAAACACACACAAATACAGTATACACACACACAACACCGTAAGTCAACGCTTCAGTTTACACAACTGTAATGTCTTATTAGAACAGTCACTCAGTCACTATGGTTTTGTCCTAGATCAATATGGCTTATCTGTGTCTAGACAAATTTATTCTCCATGCATGTGAAGCAGATCTACATTGTTTTGTTGTGTGTTAGTGTGAGGGTGTGTGTGTGATTAGTGGGTGTGTGTGTGTCTGTGTGTGACGGCACCTCTCAATTCGCTCAGACATTTTGTGATGTGAGACAGTGACATTGTCTGTCCGGCTGTTGTCATGCCAACGATGGGAAATATATTGTGCACTGGCCCAGAGAAAGGGATCTAGAAAGAGGGAGAGAGCAGAGGATAAGAGAGAGACCTGGGAGAAAGAGGGTGAAAAGGTGAACATCCAGGTGGGTTGAGTGGTCTCTGTCACCAACGTTTTGGTAAATGGACCGTCTGGTCTTTGCCGGCAGTGGGCCCAGAATGAACCCAACTGAGGATGCCATGTTCTCCATGACTCAGCATCCACCAAGACTCACACGCACACTTTATTTTTCCGTCCCGCCGTCCCGCTCTCCTTCTCTGCCTCTCATTCCCTCCCTCAGCCTCTGTCCCTATCTCCATCTCATTCTCTACTCTACATGTATACTTAACAACCAGTGTGGAAAACATAAAATATTTGTCCCAGTTATCTGTTATTTTTTCTTTATATACAGTATCTATATAATATACAGATTTATACCCCGATTCTTCTCCCTTTCCAATTGGTCTTGTCCAATTAGCACTAACCCTGCCATGTCGGCAGCCTCACAAATCCCTGAACAGACAGCACATTGTTCATCCAACCAAATGTCACTGATTCTTTTCACACTGCTCATCCAACACGAAAGCCTTTAGTCATGTATGGGATGATTACTTTCACCAACTATACTACCGTGATTGAATTTACAGGCGCCCGATCTGCACGCAAGAAGTTGCTAGAGAGCGACATGGCAAGGTAGATGATCCGAGCTATCTAACCCAAATCCTGGGCAGTGGTACGTCAATTTGCGCCGCCTCGTGCTGGAGGTTCCGGGCAAAGTAGGAGAAGCCATTGTCAGGCTCGAACCACTGACCATCATGACGTAGACTGTCCTGCAGACGTACAATACCTAATTGTTTATATTTTAATGTGTACAGTAAGCTAGTCATGGAGATTTTGCAATGCATTTATTTATCTGTCTACTGCAAGATAGAAACGGTGAATTCCTAATGTGCTGTATATATTTATCTGTGTACAAAGAGCTTGTAACAGTAATTTTGTATTTTTTATATTTCTGTAAGCTAGAACTATCACACAAATTAGAAAAATGTTACATTATTTCCTATTCCTGTAAAGAAAGTCAAAGAGTAAGCTTTTACTCTTTAAACTGGGAATCAAACACACAAACCTGGGTATCACCATGCTCTACCGATGTTCTACCGATGCTCTACCGATGTTCTACCGATGCTCTACCGAATCTCTACCGATTGAGCTATAAAAGTCTCAGGACTTTTCCTGTATCACTCTCTCTTTCCTGTTCTGTCATCCACTTCTCTACTCAAGTTTATCATCCAATTCTGTCATCCAGTTATCTACTCCAGTTTCAGTTCTGTCATCCAGTTATCTACTCCAGTTTCAGTTCTGTCATCCAGTTATCTACTCCAGTTTCAGTTCTGTCATCCAGTTATCTACTCCAGTTTCAGTTCTGTCATCCAGTTATCTACTCCAGTTTCAGTTCTGTCATCCAGTTATCTACTCCAGTTTCA
>JACXGM010028538.1:0-14077 GCA_016801145.1 Umbra pygmaea | reverse complement strand
CTATTAGTTAAAATAATATACACTGAACAAAATTATAAACACAACACTTTTGTTTTTGCCCCCATTTATCATGATCTGAACTCAAAGATCTAAGACTTTTTCTATGTACACAACAGGCCTATTTCTCTCAAATATTGTCTACAAATCTGTCTAAATCTGTGTTAGTGAGCACTTCTCCTTTGCTGAGATAATCCATCCAGCTCACAGGCGTGGCATATCAAGATTATTGCACAGGTGTGTCTTAGGCTGGCCAAAATAAAAGGCCACTCTATAATGTGCAGTTTCATCACACAGCACAATGCCATAGATGTCGCAAGTTTTGAGGGAGCGTGCAATTGCGGAAATAAGCTGCCCTCAGAGCCTTTTTAGAGTATTTAACAGTACATCCAACCAAATTCTCTGAAACACCTTTGGAGATGGTTTATAGTAGAGAATTGAACATTCAATTCACATGCAAAACCTCTGATGAACATTCCTGCAATTGCACGCTCCCTCAACTTGCAACATCTGTGGCATTGTGCTCTGTGATGCACTGTGTGTGTACATGGCTGAAACTGAGCTGCAGTTCCGAAGTAGAGACACTGACTTTTGTTAGTACGTTAAAGGATTCAGTGAAGTTACCTTTTTGGACCACACCATCTGCTACTTTGAAGAACTGTGGGTTAAGGTAAATATCACTTCTACCTGTAATTTGCAATCATAGGATTTATTCATTCTACTTAAAAGCCAGGTTAGGTTTACAAACTAATGTTCTGTCATGGTCTATGGACCCCCTGAAGTAGCCGAGGACACCCCTTGGCCACCCCATGTATAAAACTCTAGTTCCGCCACTGGTGAGCTGGAGAGAAAAAGAGAAAATCTCTGAATCTATTTTCACAAACTGAATTTTTACATAGAAAAACAAGTGACATGTATTACTATTGTGTCGCACACGTTACATTTTTAATTGTGCTGCTTGTTGCTTTGCGTGTGGTATCCGAAACCAAAGAAAAGCTGAATGTGTTTGTATGGGAGAGCAATAAGCCAACGTTGATAGGTCAGTTAATTTATTTGTTAAGTACAAAATCAACATTGATTGCTGATTTATGTCATCATGAATGGTTGTGATGAGGGCCATGTGGCATATGTTCTGATTTGGTTTTGTGAAAATGGCTAGAAACATGAAACTTGGGGGAATAACTGGAAATGGTGTGCATGTGCTTCCATAGAAATATGAACCCAATCGGCCACATGGTGGCGCTGTAATTAAGGCTTCAAAAT
Source organism: Umbra pygmaea (assembly GCA_016801145.1). NCBI lineage: Eukaryota > Metazoa > Chordata > Actinopteri > Esociformes > Umbridae > Umbra > Umbra pygmaea. The sequence goes on along the minus strand of JACXGM010028538.1, from coordinate 12,817 downwards.
GTAAACTTTGAAAGGCCACAACCCTCACACCACTGATTGACTTGAAATTTCTCACACAGGTGCAGCTCAGTGTGCTCTACAAAAAAGCCTACAAAATCTTTCCGCCATTTTGAATTTTTTGAAAAACACATTTTTGACATCTCCTCCTAAACCGTAGCTCCGATTGCCACCAAAATTTCAGTGAATCATCATTGGACCAAGTTTATTAAAAATAAGATACTTTTCAAGTTATTGACCAATGAACTTTGAAAGGGGTGTGGCTCTGGACATTAATGAACACAAATGAGCAACCGTAAGTCCAATCATCACAAAACTCACAGGATATGTTCAGATAAATGGCCCAGACATACCCAAACAGTTTCATATACATGCACCTCCAGGGGGCGCTACAGGCGCAAGATAGGTGAGTAGCAGTACAAAAATTGTACTATTAATTGCATATTCATTCTCCAATCATGAAATATCTCTCAGGACATGTCCTCATAAGTAACTGAACCATGCCCTGCAAGTTTTAATCAAATTGACCACTTGGGGGCACTTTAAATGTATAATAACTACACGTGGAATGACACAAATCAAGCTAATGATCATAAAATATTTGTCCAATTGTTACAAAGTTTGCAGGATATGTTTTATAACAATGTTGAACCACAGGTGTGAAATATTCCGCAATTTTGTATATTTAGAAAAAAAACATTGACATTCTTTTACACCATAGCTCTGATTTCCACCAAATTTTTAGTGAATCATCATTGGATCAAGCTTATTAATAGTTGAATAAAGCATGTCAATATCTCAATTACTTTTCAAGTTATTGACCAATTAACTTCAAAAGGGGCGTGGCTCTGGACATAAATGAACACAAATCAGCAACCGTAGGGCCAATTGTCACAAAACTCACAGGATATGTTCAGATAAGTGCCCCAGATATACCCAGACAGCTTCATATACATGCGTCACTAGGTGGCGCTACAAGCACAAAATAGGTCAGTAGCAGTACACAGATTTGACTATTAATCGGATATTCAATCGCCAATAATGGGAAATCTCTCAGGATATATCATCATAAGTACCTGAACCGCGCCCTGCATTTCTAATTCAAATTGACTACTAGGGGGTGCTTTTATCTTCTCCTACACTGTAGCTCCGATTGCCACCACATTTTCAGTGAATCATTATTGGATCAAGCTTATTTGAAGTTGAACAAAACATGTCAATCTCAATTACATTTTAAGTTATTGACCAATGAACTTTGTAAGGGGAGTGGCTCTCGACATAAATAAATACAAATCAGCAACCGTAAGGCTAATCATCACAAAACTCACTGGATGTGTTCAGATAAGTTCCTAACATATACCCAGACAGTTTCATATACCTTGACCACTAAGGGGCGCTACAACCACAAGATAGGTGAGTGCCAATACACAAATGTTACTAGTATTTACATATTCATTCTCCAATCATGACAAATCTCTTAATAAGTAACTGAACCACACCCTGCAATTCTCATTCAAATTGACCACTAGGGGGTGTTTTAAATGTATAATAACTGCACGTGGAATGACATAAATCAAGCTATAGATCATAAAAATGATAGCATATGTTTTATAACAATGTTGAACCTTGTGTGAAATTACTTTGAAGTCGCTATTGAGAAAAAAGGGTTGAACCCGCAAATCGCCGCTTGCGGCTATATTTATTATTATTATTAATGTAGGGCAATGAATAGGTGCAACTGACCTTTTCTGACTTGCCATTAAAGTGGCAGTGCACTATTGTGTTTATTGTATTGCAATAGCAATTAAATGACTGCAAGTTTCTTGTGACTTTTGTATTTCATATTGCTTGTAGTTCAGTTTTACCTGAAACTTTGAAACAACAATATAACAAGATAATGTCAATCAATATTTATTCACTTTATTTATTGTTTTTATGTGTTTATGAGCACATTATACACTTTAATTTGATCAAGTCACAGCAAGTGCTATATATCAAAATATTGTCATGCATATCATATCAAAGGTTTTTTTAAATAGTTTTTATAGTTTTTTGTATTATTTGTTTATATCTTTTTAGGCCATATCGCCCAGCCCAAATTGAATGCTAAGTCAATGAACAGTAATTTCACAAAATAATAATACATTTCATATGGCCGCCACCTTTCTGGACACTTAAGGACATCTTACATAATTTGACAAGCAAAATAGTAAAAAGACTACATAAAATTAAAATTAAGAATAAAGACACTCAGACAATTATACCACTTCATTCAAAGTCTCAGCCAAAAGAAAATAATTAAGGTTAGACAAAAAATCTGAACATTGCAGACAGAAAAGTCAAAGGCATTCAGTAATGAAAGTGGGTGTAAAGTAGATACATTCATACACTTGCACACTTACCTGTTACTATTTTAGCGGTAACACTGGTTGCTCTCTGTTTTCAAGAGCCTTGGAGGGGTTTCAGTGTGAAACAGGAGAGCGAGGAAGTCAATGACGCAGAGGTGACTGTCATAGTGGAAAAGCAGGAACAGGTAGCATTTAGAACGGAAGAGAAATATGAAGAGGCTTTCATCACACGAGTTAAAGAAGAACATTCCACAGTAAAAGAAGAGACAGAAGCAGTTGCCGTGACTGGAGAGGATGTTGTACTAAAAGAAGAGAAAGAAGCCTTTTCTGGAGTGAAAGAAAAGTTTCCTGTCTCAGTGAAAGAAAAGTTTCCTGTCTCAGTGAAAGGAGAGTTTCCTGTCTTAGTGAAAGGAGAGTTTCCTGTCTTAGTGAAAAAAGAGTTTCCTGTCTTAGTGAAGGAAGAGTTTCCTGTCTCAGTGAAAGGAGAGTCGGAAGCTTTCTGGTTAAAGGAGGAGGATGTTCCAGCGAAGGAGGAATACAGTTATGGAGTGAAAGAGGAGAGTGAGGAAGAATTAGAAAGGGAGGTGGCCATTACAGAGAAAGCGGAGGAGAAAGAAGAAGAGCTTATTGGAGTTCAGATGATCAACAGCAGTAAGTACAAAGACCCAAATTCTGCAGGGAGTTTAAAACAAAAATATTGAGGATGCATACATTGTCTATGTCTTTATGCACCACACTTTGTCTTTCATTCAAAGAAATGCAATGGGAAATCTTAAAGCTATGGGTTAAATGGTGTGTCAGAAATATTTTAGCAATTTCCACAATAAAGAATGACGGGCACTGAACTGCAGTTGGCACAAAAGGGTTAAGTTTTAATTAAATAAGTACGTGTTTAAAATCTTGACTCCTCATTCAGAACATTCTCTATAGCCGCTTTCCGACCAAGTAGTTACAGAAACGTAGTTATAGAAACAGTCCACTTCTAAATAGTTCTAATAACTACTTTCCCCCAAAACCGGTTTTGCTATTTGCATTCGCACTGGCCAAGTGGCCATAGAAACTGGTAGAAGGGGTAAGGGAGTGACAGAAGACACATAGTGTCCTAACTAGACTTTAGTGTAGCTCCACATACAACAACAAACCAGCAAACCAGCATATGTGCCTTTCCGGGATCCTCATAATGGAGTTCGAAAGGAGTTCGAGTTCAGCCTTCCGTCCATTCACCTAGTCAAATAATAAAGTAAAGTTTTGCTAACACAATACAATACAATACAATGTTTATTTATAAAGCACAATTTAAAAACAACCGAGGTTGACCAAAGTGCTGTACAGAGGAAAAGAAAACAAAACACAAAAGGACAAGGACAAAACACAGGCTGTAAAATAGGTTACACATGAAAAAAAAAAACACAGACGGCATGGCTTTATTTACAGACGGCATGACTTATAATTTGGACCAATCAACGTAGACCTAGGAAAAGGGGAAAAAGGGAAAGACCCTGCCCTGAAGTAGGAACTGAAAGCGTAGTCCAAAGAACTCCAGTCCAAGGAACTTAATAATCTCCAAATTCATCCAGTCGTAACATGAGAAAAAAGGGTTATAGGAATGTTATGTTCTAGGAACTGTAAAAATACCCCAGTTCAAAAAGCGGCTTATGACTATGTCAAGTGCTAGCTTCAGGGTGTACTAACATTCTTGTCCAGGTCTTGCTCGGGTCTTGTCCAGGTCTTCCTTAAAATCCTCTTGTTAGATAATGCAGCTGCCTCCTTCATCCTTACACCTTAACAGATTTATCTTTTTTAAAGTTCATGATGTTTGCGGCTTATTTACAGGTATATTAAGGTGCATTATTCCTGCTAATTTACCCCTCCTATTGCATAGCCCATTTATTCCATGGCTTAAAAAAGATTATCTTTTGACAATGTTTGGGCAGGTTGATTTGATGAGTAAATCCAGATGTTACCTGCCCTAAACTAATTCATTTTTTTAATCATTTATGTCCAAACCTTCATTTCATCACTCAAAGCCAAGTGCAAATCTGAACTTCCACTGGCACGGGAGCCTTCATGCTAAGTTCTTTACAAATTTTATTTCCATATATTGCACCTAAAGAAACCATTTATTGTCACAAGATTGAATTCAGTTTTAGGAAATCAAACTCAATACAATGATGGAGACACGTGGAGAGGCGTGATTGGGAAGAACGGCCTCCCTGATCTAAACCCGAGTGGTTGTTCGTTGTTGGACTTCTGTGGTAGTAATGGATTGTCTATAACGAACACCATGTTCGAACATAGGGATGTTCATAAGTGTACTTGATACCAGAGCACCCTAGGCCAAAGGTCAATGATCGATTGTATAATCGTTTCATCTGATCTGAGGCCGTATGTTTCGGACACTCGGGTGAAGAGAGGGACGGAGCTGTCAACTGATCATGATCTGGTGGTGAGTTGGGTCAGGGGGTGGGGGAAGACTCTGGACAGACCTGGTAAACCCATACAGGTAGTGCGGGTGAATTAGGAACGTCTGGAGGCGTCCCCTGTCCGACAGACTTTCAACTCAGGCCTCCGGCGGAGCTTTTCGTGCATCCCTGTGGAGGTTGGGGGCATTGAACCCGAGTGGACAATGTTCAAAACCTCCATTGCTGAAGCTGCGGTGGGGAGCTGTGGTCTTAGGGTCTTGGGTGCCTCAAAGCGGTAACCCACAGACACCGTGGTGGACACTGGTGGTCAGGGAACCCGTCCGACTGAAGAAGGAGTCTTTCCGGGATATGTTATCCCGGAGGACTCCAGAGGCAGTTGCAGGGTACCAAAGGGCCACTTTTTGCCTCTGCCGTGAAAAAGGCAAAGCAGCGGGTGTGGGAAAAGTTCAGAGAAGACATGGAGAAGCACTTTCGGTCGGCACCAAAGTGCTTCTGGAAAACCGTTCACCACCTCAGAAGGGGAAAGTGTGGTACCATCCAAGCTGTATACAGTAAGGGTGGGACTCTGTTGACCTCAACTGAGGAGGTAATAGAGCAGTGGAAGGAGCACTTTGAGGATCTCCTGAATACAACTACTATGCCCTCTATATTAGAGGCAGAGCTAGAGGATGATGGGGGATTGTCATCAATTTCCCTGGTGGAAGTCACTGAGGTAGTCTAACAACTCCACAGTGGCAAAAGCCCAGGGATTGATAAGTCCAGAAATGCTGAAAGCTCTGGGTGTGGAGGGGCTGTCTTGGCTGACACACCTCTTCAACATTGCATGGAAGTCTGTGACAGTGCCAAAGGAGTGGCAGACTGGGGTGGTGGTTCCCCTGTTCAAATAAGTGGACCAGAGGGTGTGTGTCAATTACAGGGGTATCACACTTATTAGCCTCCCCGGTAAGTTCTACTCTAAGGTGCTGGAAAGGAGGGTTCAGCCGATAGTCGAATCTCAGGTTGAAGAGGAACAATGTGTATTCCGTCCTTGTCGTGGAACAACGGATCAGATCTTTACTCTCGCAAGGATCCTGGAGGGGGCCTGGGAGTATGCCCATTCTGTCTACATGTGTTTTGTGGATTTGGAGAAGGCGTATGACCTGGTCCCCTGGGAGATACTGTGGGAGGTGCTGCAGGAGTATGGGATGAGAGGGTCCCTTCTTAGGGCCATCCAATCTCTTTATGACCAAAGCGAGAGCTGTGTCCGGGTTCTCTGCATTAAGTTGGTCTCGTTTCAGGTGAGGGTTGGTCTCCGCCAGGGCTGCGCTTTGTCACCAATCCTGTTTGTAGTATTTATGGACAGGATATCAAGGCGTCGTCGGGGTGGGGATGGGTTGCAGTTCGGTGGCCTGAGGATCTCATCGCTGCTTTTTGCAGATGATGTGGTCCTGATGGCATCATCGGCCTGTGACCTTCAGCACTCACTGGATCGGTTCGCAGCCAAGTGTGAAGCGGCTGGGAGGAGGATCAGCACATCTAAATCTGAGGCCATGGTTCTCCGCAGGAAACCGATGGAGTGCCTACTCCAGGTAGGGAATGAATCCTTACCCCCAAGTGAAGGAGTTCAAATACATTGGGGTCTTGTTCGCGAGTGAGGGGACAATGGAGCGGGAGCATTATGTGTGATAATGTGTGTGTGATAATGTGTGTGTGTGTGGTATATCCAGGAAGGTAGAGTTAGAGGGGTGAGAAGGTCATTTTGTTAACTTGCACATCGTCATTGCACATTTTCTGTTCATCGAATAAAGCTCATTTCACTACTGAAATATTACTGTGTCCTTCAGTTATTTGATAGATCAAAATGAAATTGCTGATTCAAACAGCCAATTATTTATAAATGAAAATCATGGAAATGGTCAGGGGTGCCTAAAGTTTTGCAAACGACTGTATATCCTATATGGTAAGGATACATGGTATGTCCCACATGGTAAGGATAAATGGTATATCTCACATGGTAAGGCTATATAGGTTTGGTCACTATGTCTCCTGTTCAATTGAAGAATGTACAATAATAAAAGTGAATTATTCACTGGACAGACATTTTCTAACTTCTCAAAATAATAATGTAGTGTAATAACAACTCACCACTGCTCCCAGTGTGGGAAGAGCTTCAGTAATTTAGGAAACTTAAATAAACACAAGCGCATTCACACAGGAGAAAAGCCATACAGTTGCTCCCAGTGTGGGAAAACATTCCGTCAGTCAGAAGGTTTAAAGATACACAAACTCATTCACACAGGAGAGAAGCCATTCCGATGCTCAGAGTGTGGGAAGGGTTTCAATCGAAAGTATGACGTCAGATCACACCAACTCACTCGTATAGGAGAGAAACCTTTTCACTGCTCAGAGTGTGGGACGAGTTTCAGTTTTTCAGAGAACCTAAAAATACACCAGTGCATACACACAGGAGAGAAGCCTTGCTTGGAGTGCGGAAGGAGTTTCAATAGAAAGTCTGATTTTAGATCACATCAACGCACTCACACAGGAAGTAAGCCATTCCAATGCTCCCAGTGTGGGAAGATGTTCAGTGAGTCAGGAGACTTAAAAAAACATCACCGCATTCACACAGGAGAGAAGCCATACCACTGCTCCCAATGTGGGAAGAGTTTTAGTGAGTCAGGAGTCTTAAAAAAACACTATCGCATTCACACAGGAGAGAAGCCGTACCATTGCTCCCAGTGTGGTAAGAGTTTCAGTCAAGGTATAACACTCAGAGAACACCAACACATTCACACAGGAGAGAAGCCGTACCACTGCTTCCAGTGTGGGAAGAGTTTCAATCAATCTGGTAGCTTAAATAGACACCAGCGTATTCACATAGGAGATCAGTTATACCAGCTTTCCCACTGTGGGAAGAGTTTCAATGAATCAGAATCCTTTAAGAAATGCCAGCGCCTTCACACAGTGGAGAAGCTGATTGAAACATCAAATCAGTGATGCATCGTGTGTAAATTGTGACAGACTAGTTCACAAAGAATCATTAATCAGTTTGCCTAAAGGGTGGGCAAAGGCAAAGTTAAGACGGGAAGGATATTTTGATTGTGTTATTTCAAATCAATCAGTCAATCAATCAATTGCATTTATTGTATAAAGTCCATTTTACAAAAGCACCTGGCCTTCACACACCTGAACTTTATGCACCTGACCTTCACACACCTGAACTTTACGCACCTGGCCTTTACACACCTGAACTTTATGCACCTGGCCTTCACACACCTGAACTTTACGCACCTGGCCTTTACACACCTGAACTTTATGCACCTGGCCTTTACACACCTGAACTTTATGCACCTGGCCTTCACACACCTGAACTTTATGCACCTGGCCTTTACACACCTGAACTTTATGCACCTGACCTTCACACACCTGAGCTTTATGCACCTGACCTTCACACACCTGAACTTTACGCACCTGGCCTTTACACACCTGAACTTTATGCACCTGGCCTTTACACACCTGAACTTTACGCACCTGGCCTTTACACACCTGAACTTTATGCACCTGGCCTTTACACACCTGAACTTTACGCACCTGGCCTTCACACACCTGAACTTTATGCACCTGACCTTCACACACCTGAACTTTACGCACCTGACCTTTACACACCGGAACTTTACGCACCTGGCCTTCTTGCACCTGACCTTCACACACCTGAACTTTTGTGTACCTGGCCTTCAGAGTCGGACTGGAACTAAAACCCTACCCGGGACTTTAAAATGCGGACCGGCCCATGACCCATGTATGGTTCCCGAATACAAATGAACAAACCATGATCTATATGATACTAAACTATGATGCAGTGCCATCATTGGCTGCTAACAAATCTAACAGATCTAATAATATGTAATTAAAAGTGCTTTATAATTCAAGGTGTATCAATGAAACTACTTTCTCCTTCATGTCACCAGCTTACAAACACTGTAAAAAAGTGTTTTGCGATCTATGAAGAAAAAAATATTGAAATACAGCTCTGGAACACATTAAGAGACCGCTGCAAATGTCTCTTAAAAATCAGCCCTGTTGAAAACCTCTGGAATGTGATCAAGAAGATAATGGTCACAAGCATCAAACAAAGATGAGCTGCATTCATCCAACATCAATGTGAAAGACTGTTGGAGAGCATGGCAAGATGCATGAAAGACAATTATTATCAATATTAATCCACCAAATATAGATTTCTGAACTCTTTCCAAGTTAACACATTTATATTGTGTTGTTTAAAAATTAATATGAAGTTATTTGCTTTGCATTATTTGAGGTCTGACAACACTGCTTCTTTAAATTTTGAACAGTTCTCATTTTCTGCAAATAAATGCTCTGAATGACAATATTTTAATTTAGAATTTTGAGAAAATGTTGTCAGTAGTTCCACCACACTATGCAGTGCTTTGTTACACACAAAAGCACATCCTAAAATGATATCTTTCTCTGTCTCTTATCAATAATCAGTTAACTATTATCAAAGTTCAAAATCAATTAAATAACTAATTTGCATATAAATAAAATCCCCTTGTGAACTTCTACTGTATTGTGCTCAGTTGCATAACTGGACCTGCACGGTTCCACTTCGCTCCACAGAACCGAGAAGACTAGAGCGTTTGCACAAGTGCACAGTTTTATTGCATGGTTCCATGGCAAAAGTGGCCATTAACTAAACCGGGCAGTCGGGAAATCAGTTGATTCTCCTGATGGCCATTTCGACCAAGTTGGCTTTAAACCCCCAAAGAGCAAGCAACAATAAGTGATGCACAGTGGATAGGAACACCTACCTAGTAAGTGGAGCAGAGGAAGAAACCTAGAGAAGGGCCAGACTCAAGGGGGTGGCCAGTCCACTTCTGACTGTACCGGCTGGGCCACTAGGCTATACAGTCATTTGTGGACACCAGACAGGCTACGCTGAGGAAGATGCCAGGTAGGCGTTGAGACGTCAGTCACCTGATGGATTAAAGACCGATCAAAGCAACCTAACTCTGCCTTTTTTGTTGAGTGCTCCAACTATTCCTGGCCTCTAACTCCTGTTCAGGTCTGTCATTTTTAATGTTCTTTCAACTGTTGTTGAGTACCTCTCATCTGAGGGTTTAGGTCCTCCTAGGATCAACATGACATCAGAAACGGAGTGAGCATACCTCAAAATATACTCAAAGTATCTTTGTTCTTGTTCTTGTAAACTGAGATGCAGCAAAGAAGTTCAGCAGATCTCAAACAGTAACGTTTGACATTAACTGAATAAATTTTCTTTTAGATCTTGGGGATATTTTAGAAGGGGCATCCACTTCTAGAACGTTTTGCTGTCATTAAATGCTTTCCCTTTGTAAATGATTTGCCTCACAGTGGACTGATGTAGATCAAGTCTTTTTTAGATGTTTTATAGCCTTCCTCGGACTGTTGTGCTCTTACTACCCTCTTCCTGATGTCCTCTGATATCTTTTATGCTCTCGACATGTTGTGTTTTGGAGGAATCTGTATGGGTAACACTTTTTTGCTCAGCCTCTCCTCCCAAACGTATTATTTAAATTACCGTGGCTAAATAAAAGTCTTTGTGTCCTTGCTCGCACCTACAATCACATACCCCTTTTGCTGACCTCAGGGTGTCCTGTGTAGTGGGTTTGACATCCCACTCCCCTCCTGGGGAGCAGCGCAACTGTAACTGACCAATCATTTCTAGAGTGAAAATGGCATCACCATACACATGAAAGGCATGGTCACCTACGGAAAGTATGGCACAGGGGATCATTGTAGAAACTAGAATACACACAAATCAGTTCCTCTATTTTGGTTTGAAGGTTTCTTTGGAAAAAGCATCTTCGTTAAGTCAGGTAGCAGTGGAAAAGTTTGGTCTTTATTTTCCTCCATCAGCAGCAGGACAGGTGATCACTACTCGTCAGGAACACAGATAGTAAAGACATGATGAAGGATCTGGCCCTGGTTCCTGTGCCAAGCTCTGGTTTTAGTCTATATTTATTCACTTGGGCCTGAGCATCTAGTCAATCCCAGCACTTACAGAAAATCGTTATGTAATCAGACCTGTGATTAGGTCATCTGTAGACCTTATCAGACTTGTGTGGCCTTGAACATTGTTGTCAACAGATTCCCTAGATGCTCTGTCTTGCTAGTCTGAATGGTATAAAACACAAACATTAGATCTGTTATCATATTACAGTCTAATATATATGATAGATAATAGAATTATAAGCTATAAGTTACCTTCTGTCTGTAAATTATTCTGATGCTGCAAGAATAAACACATCATTTGATGGCCTCTTGGTGCACTTCTCTTTCACAGTCACTGTTGACTACGTACAGCACCGTCACGCAGACACACTTGTACACTGCAATCAACATCGTAATCAATCTTCCGCATCTTCAAGATGGAGGACAACGTTGCAAACCACTGTCCTCCTCCAGCAAGGCAACTGGCAGGAGCTTTTTCAGTTTAGTAATCATTGACAATTGTTTGTGTGATGAAATCTATCTACTGAGCTGTCAAAGCTTTTTTTTTTGCAATCCCATAAACCGATAGGTATATTAGCTCTTCCTCAGTGGTACATCATTTCCGGGTTTGGTGTCGTACGGCAAAGCACACCACAAATTGGATAATTTCAACTCCCACTAACATCTGGATCTGTGAAATTCACGTTCCGCCAGGTTCTAGATGCGATGGAAGAGTGGTCATTGAAGTGAGGTTTTCGGATGTCGATGGCTAAGTCCTGCTTCATGGTGTATTCAAACAGGAAAATTGTGGATGTGATGTTGCAGATGTGTGGGCAGGATTTAGGCCTGGTGGTGGTTTTTAAGTATTTCGTTATGTGGTTTGATGACAGGTTGATGTGGAGGTTGTGGAGGTCAAGTGTAGGAGGGCATTGAACCGTTCATACTTAGCGCGCTATTAAGACTCAAAAAGATATATCTTACCGAAGTTGTTTATGTTCCTAAGTGTGTTCCCCGAAGTGTCCCTTAGAACGCTTCTTAACACGCTGCCTCTTAAGTTTGCAATACAAAGGCGTTGTCCCAAGGGAAGGTGATGAATTTGTTGTCATCGATTGCTCAGGAATTGATTTTTCACTTCCCGCGAAGGTGCATTACCCCGTTAAGGAAGACAACACGTTCTATGTAAATGAAACATTCCTCAAATTATTCCAGTAACATTTATTTTAGCATAGTTTAAGTTATCAGTATAATATAGACTATTAATTCAATTATCAAATTGTCAGTAATGTGTTCATACGATATGTTGTGACTGGTAGACAAATCGGGTATCCCTCGGTAATCATCCACCCTCCTCATCCCGTTCTGCCACTTGTCCCGCTTCTTGGCGTGGGTTTAACCACTTCTAAAAATTATGTAATACACTAATATATCATTGGTAAGGTACTTTACAATCAGAATTGATTGGCAAGCAGCTTTAGTTACTTCTGTTTAATGTGGTTTTGATTGCCATTGGTTAATGTTTACAATAAAAAGCAACCTATCTACAATGAACAGAGAGAGAGAGTTAGATAGAGAATATGGTGGGGAAGCAACGTAAAAAAGGGCACCAAGCTTCTCATCAGAGGAACTTGAAGTTTTGCTGGATGAGGTGAGCTTGCACAAGGTGACACTGTTTTCCAGCTTTCAGAATAACTTGTGCAACAGCAACAAAAAAGAACTATGGAGCGACATAGCAAGGCTGCCTCCGGATCAGGCACACCGAGGTCCTGGCAGAACGTCAGGAAAAATCTCAAAAGGGCTTAAGTTTTGCCAAATAAAACGGAGCCGTCTTTGATTCAATACAAGCACACGTTGGATCGCTGCCATAGTTGATCGCTTACTGTACACCACCATGCTTACCCATTTATAGATCTTAGCCATTTAGAGCCAAATTGTTTGCCAGACTTTAATTATCAAAAGTGATTGCCAATTTAAACGCTTTAATGACATTACGAAATAGCCTTGGCTAATTACCACATATTAGTTCTGATACCAAATAAAGTCAATTTCATAAATAGGCCTGTATCCATTGCGAACATATTT
>JACXGM010028537.1:0-14018 GCA_016801145.1 Umbra pygmaea | reverse complement strand
GACACAAGGATTCTCCTCGCGCGACACAAGGATTCTCCTCGCGCGACACAAGGATTCTCCTCGCGCGACACAAGGATTCTCCTCGCGCGACACAAGGATTCTCCTCGCGCGACACAAGGATTCTCCTCGCGCGACACAAGGATTCTCCTCGCGCGACACAAGGATTCTCCTCGCGCGACACAGGGATTGCTCTTGCAACTCCAGTCCTTCACTCTCTCAAACATAATAGGTGTTGCATGCGTGAGACGTTCTGCGTGCGCGCGACATTTGGCGTTGATCTAACGCCATACACGTCACTCTCCACTGAGAATTGATATACCAAAAAGCCAATTACGACTCCAAGACATGTTAAATAGCTATTATTGTAATTGTCTCTGTAATAATAACTTAAATTATGAAATCTACTAGCCCACACTGTTTGAACAGTGTCTCAAATAAGACAAGTCCATCATACAAAGTAACTTCATAAAATGTGTGCGCTGTTTTGAAATTAGCCAAGACGTTCAGACGTGCAGACGTTTACCACGCGGGCAGACGTGCAGACGTTTACCACGCGGGCAGACGTGTAGACGTTTACCATGCGGGCAGACGTGTAGACGTTCACCACCAGGGCAGACGTGCAGACGTTCACCACGCGGGCAGAGACGTTCACCACGCGGGCAGAGACGTTCACCACGCGGGCAGAGACGTTCACCACGCGCATATCACACGCATGTTAACATGTCTTTAAGCTTGGTTAGGAAAAGAATGATACAAAACGAGCGCCATACTCAACAGTGGAGTGTGGAGTGCTGCAAGGTCCCGTCACGTGTATTTTTGTAAGAGCTACACTGAAGTTGGAAGTTTGGTAAATGCAAGTTATTTCAATTGTTGTTCTGTAATATTTCCATTCATGCATGCTATCTTTTAATAGTGTATCCTAAATTGTGGATAATTAAGCTATGTATCATATGCTGGAGTATATTTCTGGAGTGTAAAGATTAAATGAGAAAAAACAACAAGAACCGTACAGAACCGAAAACCGTGACCCTAAAACCGTGATACGAACCGAACCGTGGGATTTGTGAACCGTGCCACCCCTAGCAGCACTGTACCAATTTGTGCCACCCTTATGTTGGCCCCTGGGCATTGTCGGTATGCTGCGACCAGGACACAAACTCTGGGACTGTGACGCCATTATAGGCAATTACTTAAACCAATGTACCACGCGGAGGTGACTTTGTTTGTGGTATGCTTGTTGGTGGCAGAATTTAAAGTGAATGTTTTGACATAGTGCCTTGCTTACGGGCACAATGGCAGGTATTGTTGCAAAGGATCAAACCAGAGGTTCTTTGCAACAACCTTCTTTTTACTCAGACTTTTGCCCCACATGGATAAATATCAAATGACTACTGTACAAACATGTAAACAATCTCACACACACTCACACCTAGCATGGGTTGGCATTTTTTGATTGGCCTTCTGCTCTCTGAAAGCCTTAAAAAATAAGCTCTATGAAGGCATAGTTATATTTTTTTCCTTTGTGACATCATCCAGCAATGTTTTCATTGCATGCCTTTAGTAAAATTTTAAACCTTTGTCTTGCTGCTCCCTGTGTACCAAGAACATAGAATGACTCTAAAAAGTGTTATAGCTGTTGACTTTTGCTGAAAATGAGTAAATGACATCTTAAAATGTATTTCTAATTTTTCTTCAGGATACCAAAAGACAGAAGATACCGCAACTTCACAAAAGACCTCCTTAGCCGACCAGGAAGACGGCCGACTGATATTCCTCAATCAGCCACAGTTTACCAAATTCTGCAGCAATCACGTCAGGTAAGACATGACTGATTTAATGGTTTTTTTTTCTTGAATCACAAATCACAAAATGTGTCCTGGACAAATTTCCAATATGGCCTTAATTCCATCATGGAAACCTAATCATCCTCAGCTTTCAATTGGCTCATTCATAAATTTACCTCCGCACTCCTCCCCAGACTGTTGGTGTATATATGTTCTCAGTTAACTTGCCTGAGGAAATAAACGTAAAGCTAAAGTGCAGAACGCTTACATATAAACAAACATCTGTTACATCTCCAAACCAGTTCACACAACGCTGATTAAGCCTATTGCCACCAGGTCAGTCACTCTGAATTTTGCAGTAAACAGCATTTTTTAATTTGGTGTTTGGTACAACATTCCCGCTCTGGCACACCAGTAGTAATGCATTTTACGTCACCCAGCAATGATTGGTTTTCCAGCGGAAGAGGCGAGCAACCATTGTGAAGGAAGGAGGGGCTAAGGTAGGAACTAGGTAGGAACGAGTATGCTGTGAAATGCAAAAGGTTTTGATGCTCCAGATGAAGAAGTAACTCGGCGTTAAGATGAAGGGTTACAGTCTAAAAAAGAAGGCGATCTATGTGTAGGCATAAACTCCCGCCGACAGTGTTTGAGTATTTACTCTCACTGCCAGAAGGGACAGACAGAAATTCCACACTGCACCTTTAAAACTAAAATAAAGGTAAAACAAAAATATATATGTATAAAATTCACATGCTAAAATACATCTCTAAATAGAGATGTCCTCTGCTTTTATTCAACTGTTATCAAGGCCACACAGGCGAGCTGCATGTCAAAGGTCACGGCAGTGTTTCCGCACTGTATTACAGCCAAACCAATGCCACCATGCCAGAAAATAAATATAAAACACCAAAACTAAACATTATTATTTTATTAGACACATTAATTGCATTTGCTTGCCACCTAGATAAGTTGGGTTATGACACTGTCCTTACATTTGTTGAGCATTTTGTGTTATTATCTGAGCACAGTGTGTAATTGTGCCAATCAATCCAGTCAAGTCTGGGCTAGAAGTGATGCTACTCATGTCAAAGGGACATCGCACTTCAGAGTCAGATTTTCACCTGATAGCTAAGCTACTAGCTAGCTAAAATCTGCTGTGGCTGGTAAGTTGTCTTGTGTAGTAGGTAACGAAATAGACACTAGCAAACGAGTTGTATCAAGGTGCTCTTACTCCCACTAGGCCGGACAAAGCGTGGAAGTTTTATTAATAACGTGGATGAAATTTATTCTAGAGGGTTCAAAAAACAACAAAGAATATGAAGCTAAATGTACATACATAGCAGACCATGGCACAACAGGTACACAGTCTGTAAAAATATGGCTATTACAACAATCCGGCTTAATGCAAAAGGAAACTTGATGTTTAAGACACTCAATGGCCTCGCATTATTATGTTCTTATTTGTATAAACAAATGCCTGGCTCGCAATTGCCATTTTAATTAATCTTCCAAAGGTTTTCAATAGGATTTAGGTCAGGGCTCTGTGAAGGGCAACTCGTTCCTCCGTACCAAACTTGTTGAACCATGTGTTTATATGGACCCCGCTTATCGCACAGGAAACAGTCATCCTGGAACAAGAAAAGACATTTCCCAAACTTTTACCACCAAGATGGATTTACCCAATTGTCTAATATGTCTTTGTATCTAGAAGTATTAACAGGAGCATTACTGGAACTAAGGGGCTTAGCCCAAACCCTGAAATTCAGCCCTTGACCATTATCCCTTTACCAAAATTTACAGTATGCATTCTAGTAGTTGGCATTCTCCTGGCAACTTTCACACCCAGATTTGTCCATCAGACTGTCAGATAGTGAAGTGTGATTCAACAATCCAATGAACATTATTTCATTGCTCCAGAGTAGGGGTGTAACTGTATGAGATTTTCACAGTATATCACAGAAAATATCACGGTTTTACGGTATCATGGTATTACTAAAGAAAATATATTATGTATGAAATATGTTTGTACACAAAGATACATGCACTATATGGCCAAAAGTATGTGGACACCCCTACTAATTATTAAGTATCAGGTGTTTTAGGCACACTTTTTCACACAGGTGCATAAAATTCAGCACATAGCCAGGAAATCCCCATAGACCAGCACTGACAGTACAATGGGACATACTGAATAGCTCAGTGACCATAAATTTGGCACTGTCAAAGGATGACAACTTTGCCACAAATCAGTGTAAAGCACACTGGCACTGGAGCAGTGGAAACATGTCTCAATTTAAATTAAATTATTATAAATTAAATTAAATTATCACATGAAGATTATATGATTCAATGTAAATATAGCTGATTCTCTCTTAATTGAACTGTTACAATGGGAACAATAATTCCTTTTCCAATTCAGGAATGAATCTGACTTTATATTAATACAATACCTTAAATGAAAAAATGGGTACAGTATGAAAACTAGGGATGCACCGAATATTAGGCCACTGAGACATTTATCACCGAAACAATACGACCGAAATGTTGTGATGAGTCAAACATAAACCGCGACCTGCACGTGCTTGTCTGAAGCATAGATTGTATAATTGTGTGGCGGACTGGAAGAAAGAACCCGTCTGATGTCGCATTCACTCATTGTTGAGTATATATAGGCCAAATAAGATCGAAAATGTGTTCCCTGTTAAAATTTATATTTTTTTTATGTTTTGTATAGGTTACACCATTAACTTTATTGTAATGTACAAAATAACAATGATTACTTGTCAAAAACAATTAAATTCAGTGGTTTTTGGACATGTTAGCTAACCAGATTTTTAAGCCTTGTCAATTTGAAAGCTTCTTACATTGCCTGCTCTTAAGTACTGCAGCAGAGACAGACACAAACAACCGATCAGTGAAGTCAGCCTGTATTTAACTTAAAAATGACTTGCTAAAAGTGATTAATCTAGCCTTGTATTTTAAACTGACATTTACATTCACAACGTGATCATGAACAAAATAATTTCTTTCCATTTACGCTACATCAAAATACAGTCCCATTTTTAGAAGAGGGTTGAGCCAATGCTGTGAAGTGCTTATCAGTTTTAGCTGGCAAGTTATGAGAATAGGCTATGATAAAAAAATATAAACATCATTGCAGTAATGTCATGAAGGATTAGATTTTAAGCAGCAATGGATATCCTGTAACTTGTATCCGTCTTATTTGGAAGCGAGAGGCTCTGATTCCGAGAGAAGTAGCCCCGTCCTTGCTGAATTAGGCTAATATATTAAAACGTTTTAGGCTATACATTTGTAATTGGAGTGAAAACGATTTTTACAGGATGAGCTAGATATCCTGTCTTGAAACTGATAATTTATTTATAATATATTTTTATCTATTTTGTTAAACGTGCAATATGTAATTTCTGGCCGCCAGGGGGCTCTCAATCAAAACAATAGCAAAAGATGTACTTGGATGACGTCGGGAGGTTGCGTGGGATCATGGGTTTTGTTATCGTCGTCAATGACAACCTTCCAATCTAGCGTCTCCGGCAGAAAAAATGTTCACTGACAAAGTAATATATTGTTAAAAAAATTATAACTTTATTCACATTATGTTTGGCGGCTCCCTGGAACTTAGAACAACTAGAGCAGTCACGGGCGACAAAATGAAACGTCCCGTGTTTTCGAATTATATTACAAATTTCTCTGGATCTGAAAGTTAGTGGAAACATTTAGGATAATGTAAGTACACAACTAAGAAATATATATAATATATGTATAGTGATGATTGCTTTTAATGCAAAGTATGTATTTTGTTATTGTTTTGATGGATATTACATATTGTACCTTTAACCGTCAGTAATAGCAATGAAATTAACATTTTTTTGGACACTTCTTCAATACATTTAAATATATAATTTTTTTGCATAGTAATTTATTTTAATTTTAATTGAATGCAACCAGATATTGCAGGTAATGTTTAGATAAATAATCTGTTTGAAACAGTCGAGCTGAGTGTCGGTGAACCTAGAATTAATAGAATTTATAGAATTAAGGCCTTTTTATGCCTCTGCGTCAATTCCACGCCGTGGCTACGGTGGCACTCTGACGGCGTCATGACATTTCAAAGTTCTGCATCTCGGGTAAACGTCTTTCTTTGCAACGTGGTGCATTTGACCGCCAGAACTAGGGGGTGCCGCCTGTGTCACCTCTGTCGCGCACCACCGGAAAGTTATTTACGAGTTGTTTGTCAGCCACTTTATATCCTATGTTAGCAACCAAACTTGAGCAGAACTGCCCACTAAGTACTGGTTGCTGGCAAATTGCTCATTTCAAAACGTTACTGACAAATAGACACTTTAAAGACAGGTAACCCTGTCATTGTAACCAAACTATTTCAGAGTTTTTTGCAAAGCTTGTCAGTGAACTAGCATGTTGCTACTCCCCACTGTATAGCAACATCGACTGTCAATGCCACAGTCAAGAACCTTTACCCACCAGCTAGTCT
This sequence comes from Umbra pygmaea, assembly GCA_016801145.1. NCBI lineage: Eukaryota > Metazoa > Chordata > Actinopteri > Esociformes > Umbridae > Umbra > Umbra pygmaea. The sequence goes on along the minus strand of JACXGM010028537.1, from coordinate 7,724 downwards.
TGTTATAGGACTTTGTGTTTGTATATCCCTACATTATCATACATCGATTGCCTATGCATTAATGCTGTTTTTTGCTACATAGTAATGCACCTGCCCATGATTTACAGATAGCAGATTTACAACTATCATCACTGTAGAGTCAGATGGGTGATTGTCAATATATTATAACTATTAGCTAGGTGTCATATCTGTATTTTCCTTTACATTTATGTTTTAAGATTTCTCTTTTTATCAATAAAGACCTGCTGTGAAGTCATGTTATTGCTCTTTATTGAGTAACCTGCACAAAGTTGCAAACAGGTAGAAGCAGCACAAAATATAAATATATCAAATAAAAATATACACATCAACTGTATACAAAAATGATATACATGCAGCACATCATAAGGTGCAAACAAAACAGCAGGAACAGTTTGTTCTGCTGTGCCACTCAGAGGTGTAAAAAGTATTGGAGACTGATACCTGAGTAGAAGTAGAGATGCTGTACTAAAACCCTCCTCCAGTAAAAGTGAAGTCACCTACTGGATTTCTACTTGAATAAAAGTCTAAGTATCTGAATTTAAAATGGACTTATGAACCAAAAGTAAAATTGTGATCTTAAAAACTACACAAATTAAATATACAAGTAAAATAGTCACATCTGTCGATGGATAATATTAAATGGCAGAGGTGCTCCTTCTAGGTTTCTACAAAAAAATATTTGGGTTGAATGATGAGTGTAATAAATGCAGGTTATGTAGAGTCCATCAGGTTTGCCCAAAAGCCCTTCTCAAGATTAAACATTAACAAAAGTTTTGCCCCATAAAAGTACAGGCTCAGTCTTTGTGGAGAGGTTTGGGAACCACTGGTCTTGAGCAGGGCCATTCACATAACTTTTAAATAACATGTGCTGAAACTAGAAAAACAAAGTCACCCCACATAAAAAATACCATGACACAGACTATTTGAGAACTGTTATTATTTTTGAATATTTGCTTGAGAAGAAAATAGCTAGAAGGACAATAGTAACCCTCCATAGCAGATCAGCCACTGTCTGGCCAAATCTGCTACACTTGCCACCGGTGTCCTGCACCAGCCTGCGTTTATCTAGCTGTGCCGTCTGCTTAACCAGCCAGTCATCCTGGTTCCTCTTCTGTTTGGACTCCACCTGGGACACAGGTCGCTGCTACTATTGAAGCTGGGCAGCTACACACAACAGGCACAGGTGGTGGTTTGGTATACAATGGCTATGCAGGTGAGGTTATATATCATGTAGGGAACATTGCTGTATTAAGTGCTGTGAACACCAAGTGGATGTCTGGACAGGAATTAAACCAACCTGACTTGCAGTAGAGATTCCAGGGATAATACTTGGCCCTGTTATGACAGATAGATCGATTAGGTTTTACTCTTACATTTATAGTTTTATAAACATAGTATATTTTCTAAAATGCATAGTTTATTTTCACCAGTATCTGACTGGTGTCTGTACGGTGGCCTAGTGATCATGGTGTCTTACTGGCATCTGTACGCTGGCCTAGTGATCAGGGCGTCTGACTGGCATCTGTCGGGTGGCCTAGTGATCAGGGTGTTTGACTGGCGTCTGTACGGTGGCCTAGTGATCAGGGTATCTGAGTGGCGTCTATACGGTGGCCTAGTATTTAACTGGCCAGTCATCCTGGTTCCTCTTTTGTTTGGACTCCACCCGGGACACAGGGGACTCGGCTACCATTGAAGCTGGGGTGCTACACACAACAGGCACAGGTGGTGGTTGGGTATACAATGGCTGTGCAGGTGAGGTTATATATCATGTAGGGAACACTGCTGTATTAAGTGCTGTGTACACCAAGTGGCTGTCTGGACAGGAATTAAACCAACCTGACTTGTGTTAGAGATTCCAGGCATCATACTTGGCCCTGTTATGACAGATTGATCAATTAGGTTTTACTTACATTTATATAGTTTTATAAACTTAGTATATTTTCTAAAATGCATGATAAACCACAAGATCAAGCAAAAAGGTGCAAGTTCAGACCGCGGTACACATGAATACAAATACACAAGAATTACACAAAGGGTAAAGAGAGGAAAAAAAAGAGAGTCGAAATTGCATGAGAAAAGTTTAAGTAAATGTACATTTAGTGCAAAGACATAAGTTTCAGAGGTAGATCAAATTGGTATGTAAAGTGGCAGGCAAATACAATGTAATAAATTAACAAGTGAGTATGACTGTGCAAATGGTTTTTGATCAAATAACAGTAAACAAGATACTGAAAATAAAATGCTGTGCAAGTCAGTGAGTACAAAGACGTCATGGGGCAAAAGTATATGTATTTCACTGTACTGTACTGTACTGTACTGTACTGTACTGTACAAAGTCAATGATGATAGGTTGATAAAATAGACATTGTTAAAAGGGTTCAAAATTAACTATTTCATCCACCAGCCAAACGGCTAGTGAATGTTCAAATTTTACCAGCCACTCAATAGATTACTACTGTTTTTTGGCTGGTGAGTAAGGTTAATATAATCTAATATGGTTGTATATGGACAACCATATTTTACCAGCATTTGGCTGGTAAATGGTGCTAATTTAGAACCCTGATTATTAACCCCACACTGTGGAAATTCCTATGCTACACCATCTCTAAATAATAAAAAGATATGCAATTAGCAGCGTTATGAAAAACGCGTTTTAGTCATGTTTTGTTACATTTTGTTTGCACAAACGTACCATGGCGAAATGTGTATAGACAACCTGATGGCATTTTTAGCTAGCTAGCTTAGTAGCCCACATGAACAGAGGTAAAAAGACGAACTTATATTTACCTTCGATTCGAAATTCATCAATCATTTTGTACTTTTCACGAAACACCTCGGAGCAAAACAATGGCAGTATATAGGGAGAGGAAAACCGGAAAAGCAACATTTCGGAAGGATGCATTAACCTGACCAATGACTGTCCTTGCGCTCTGCGTAGCCTCGACGGGCAAGTTACGTTTTTGGAGAGGTGCACGTCACTCGACGGCGAAGGTTAAGGCGGAGGGTCCACGTTGACGCAGAGAGGTCTACGTGGGTACGCCGTCGATTTGACGCAGAAGAGTAAAACACGCTTTAGAATGAAACAGAATGGAGTCTTTGAACTCATTTCTCCCTTATCACATTTTGATGCATGTCAACTTTAAAATGATGTGACTTCAGTTGTGATAAAGATATCTGAGTGATTCAAACAGATTTGTTTTAAGGAGAGTTTGTAGTTTCCAAAGATGTATTCAGCCCAGAAAGTCAAGGGTTTTCCCACTCCGCCACACAATTACTGGATGTATACATGTGTGATGTCATAATTTCTTTCGGCGTTTCGGTTCTCGGTTTTCGGCCTTGGTTTCCTCTTTTTCGGTTTTCGGTTTCGGCCAATAATCTTCATTTCGGTGCATCCCTAATGGAAACTGTCTTTTTTTTTAAAACCGTGGTAAATCGTGAAACTTGAAACCATTACAGCTCTACTCCATAGTCCAGTGGCAGCTTTCTTAACACTGTAATGCCAATGTTGGTCTATGGGGTTTCCGTGGCTATGGGCTGTTTTTTGCTCCTGTGAGCAAAAATGTGGCTGAAACACCTGAACTTAATAATTAGTAGGGGTATCCATATACTTTTGTGCATATAGTGTATGTCTCTGTGTTTTTATCAAACATAATTTACACATTAAAAATAAAATTGCTAAGAATATTTGCAATACACCATTAGTACCGTGATATTATTTTATGACTTATCGTACCATGAAACTCTCATACCATTACACCTGTAGAAGTCACAAAGGGACATCTAGGGTGAAAGCTTCAGAATTAATAAATTCAGTATTAATTGATAGCAGAATGAAATTAAGGCTGAGTTGTCATACTGAAATTTTACTCACCTCCTGCAAAATGTAATATAAAATGACTCAGAATTCTGGATTTAGGTCTTCCTGTAACATCTGACTGTTTACCTGAGCAGTTCAAAGATTATTGCTATTTAAAATAAAGTGTATAACACAAACTTTTATTCAGAACGATGCACAGGGCACCATCTTACATAAAATTGCATACATAATTCATAAGATGATCTCCAGGTCACTCCAATTTTGTATACTTATCATTCAGTTTGTCTGTAGATTCTTTTAATGCTAAAAGCGTGTGCTATAAACTAAGCTAGTCCTTGTCTGCAATATATAAATAACAGACATGTTTAATTAAGATAACATTAAAAATGTATGCACAATTTTTAACAACCGTCTAATATTCTAAATCTACAATAATATGATTTCGTATTCCATATCGCCCAGCTCTTGTGCTAACCACTACCCCAATCCAAATCTGACTCACTGCAGTACTTACTTATACAAAAACTAAATCCTCATTGTTGCAGATATTTTCAGCCTCACTGGGGCCTCATAAATTGTTCCCTATCCCTTGTCAACTGTAGTGCACTGTATAAGGGAACACAGTGCCGTTTAAGACAACCTTATTTTGCTGGCTAGCAGTTCCCGCTGTTCTATGTGAAGCAGAGAAGTTGTGTTGTACTGAAAGGTCTAGGTTGGCCAGCTTCTGTCAGATAACATTAGCGTTAGCATTCCTGCTGCATGAGCAGTTGTAGATGTCTGCCTCTTCCCCACATACTGACATACCATTACAGAAAGTGTTTAGCTGATTGAAAAATTAGGATACTTTTTTTATTCTCTTTTTTTCAGGTAGGTTGCAGTTCTGGAATCTTACAGCACTGGAGGAAAATGAGTGCTTGGTAGCTTCACGTTTGAGTCTTGTCAAATCTTTGGCAGTTATTTTTTTGTGTTTTTTTATCTCAAGTTTCTTGTAACCCTGTTGACTATTTGCAACAGAACGATGGTTCGGTGATCACACCCCAATATTTTAGCAATTTCAAGAGTGCTGCAACCCTCTGAAAGACTGTTTACAATTTTTGAGTCAGTTAAATCTAATTTTTGGCCCATTTTGCCTGAGGGACTAAAGCTGCCTAATAATTATGAACACCTTGATATAGGGTCTTAAGCTCCTTAAGCCACACCTGCCCTCATTACAAATCACCTGATATGCTGAAATCCAATAAGCATTCCAGTTTATACAGCTTGGATTTGGAACATATGCATAATAATGATGATGATGATGATATGATCAAAATACTGACTTGCCTAAATAATTGTGTACATCCAGTGAGGCACTCTGCCAATATGACTACCAGCACCCTTATTCGTTTTTACAGTCTTCTGTCACCCACTGGCTCGCCTTGTTGTCCAATGAATCTGTAGTACCATGTAATGACTATGGACAATCAGGCACAATTTTTTTATCACTAATCATTATTCAAATAGATATCGACTGAAACCAATGCCACTTTTCCAGTCACGCCCTGTATCACAACATAAAACATTACAAATAAAATTAAAACAATCCATACACTCACAATATACAATAAGAATTAATTTAAGGAAAAAAAACACAGTTAAGTAATCAAACGTATTTAAAATGTGTCAAAGGTACAAAGAATTCAAGCTTATGGCTAGTTTGTAAATAACTACATGAATGTCAAACATGGTAAAAGAAGGCACATTTACCCAACCCTGAATAGCCCTGTGGTAGATTTAACCTGCTCTCAAGAATGTCTTGCTAGTTGATATTTTTCCTATGAATCATACAAGTAAAATACTTGGGAATTTTCTGCGTTATACACCGATCAGCCATAACATTATTGACAGGTGAAGTGAAGAACACTGATAATCTTGTTATAGCACCTGTGAGTGGATGAGATATATTACGCAGCAAGTGAAAATTTTGTCCTCAAAGTTGATGTGTTAGAAGTAGACGTCGACCAATTATGATATTTCAAGGCCAATACCGATTTATTGTGTGACCAAAAAAGCATATCATAATGAAATCTGACTATTTACACTGAACAAAAATATAAATGCAGCACTTTTGTTTTTGCCGCATTCATCATGAGCTGAACTCGAAGATCTAATACTTTTTCTATGTACACAAAAGGGCTATCTCTCAAAAAATATTTATTTGAGAGAAATAGACCTTTTGTGTAATTAGGAAAAGTCTTAGATCTTTGACTTCACCTCATGAAAAATGCGGGCAAAAACAGATGTATTTTTTCATATTTATGCACTAAACCATATTTTAATGATGGGCATAGTAAAATTTGTATTTCTTAACTTCTCCTATTAGGGTTGCTAATTGTAAGCACTTTCCTTAATCAATCATTGATAACTTTTACCAGCAACCATCTATTAATCGTAATAAAAATGTAACTTAAACGTGCAATATGTAATTTATGGCCGCCAGGGGGCTCTCAATCAAAACAATAGCAAAAGATGTACTTGGATGACGTCGGGAGGTTGCGTGGGATCATGGGTTTTGTTATCGTCGTCAATGACAACCTTCCAATTTAGCATCTCCGGCAAAAAAAATGTTAACCGACAAAAGTAATATATTGTTAAAAAATTATAACTTTATTCACGTTATGTTTGGCGGCTCCCTGGATCTTATAACAACTAGAGCAGTTACAGGTTATATGACGACATTTACGGGCGACAAAATGAAACGTCCCGTGTCTTAGAATTATATTACAAATTTCTCTGGATTTGAAAGTTAGTGGAAACATTTAGGATAATGTAAGTACACAACTAAGAAATATATATAATATATGTATAATGATGTTTGCTTTTAATGCAAAGTATGTATTTTGTTATTGTTTTGATTGATATTACATATTGTACCTTTAAAACAAACTATAGAAATCTTATAGGACTCTTTGTTTCGGCAATATTATAGCCAATACCCCAGTTAAACATTACAGGCTAAATGCTGTTCCTGATTATGCTATCAAGACAGCTCCTCTATTTAACATTTAAGCCATGTATACACTACATAATTTTATCGACAATTTAGCTGTCCCAGACACATTTTTTATGGTCTGCGACAAAACTCCCAGATCCGTGGCAAATCACTGCTCGCTCCCTTCACCAAACTATGAGCAGTTCGGAGACGCATCTTTGCTAGTCTTTGAGACGCCTCAATTATTATTATTTTTTCTGGCATGTTTGATATTTTCGCTTGTCATAAGGGGTTTTGTGAAACCCGTGAGGAGCTGTAGTCATTAAGAGTGCAGAAACCTTAAAGTCTTTGAGGACACATTTGAAAATGGCAGGGATACTGGCAGTATTCTTGTTGAATGGGTGTTGGGTTGGTGATATGGTAGGACTGTATTAGGAATGATATATTTAAGATGGGTGTCTCACTGGGGTGTCGATCAGAACACAAAGGAGTCGATGCAATTCAATCCAGAACTTTACTTGAGGTGTTGCATGATATACACAGCACAGCGAAGTACAATATGGTATAACTGATGGTATGTACCAATGGCTATATGGGTAAATAACAGGAATTATTTGTGTGTGGTCTGAAATAAACAAGAACAAACAAGATATAACATGTCTGTTCATTTTCCATTATCAAGTCTAAACATCTACACATTTGCATCATTTACGTTAATACAGAATAAACATACATTTCTGTACTATAGTCACTAATTATAATATACAGCAGTATTTACTAGTGAAATGCAATACAACAGTACCACCTAGTGGCTAGCTAAATTAACATTAGAATGGACGCAAGGGCTCTGGAATTTTCTCACAAACGTTTCTAACGAACGTGAATCTAGTTACAACTACGTCACATCTTTACACA
>JACXGM010028536.1:0-14019 GCA_016801145.1 Umbra pygmaea | reverse complement strand
TGGCTTCCTATTCAGAAACAAGGCCTCCTTCACCTATGCTGCCAAAAAGACCCTGGTAAAAATGACCATCCTTCCAATCCTTGATTTCGGAGATGTCATTTACAAAACTGCCTCTACCTCCCTACTTAAAAAGCTAGACGTAGTCTATAATTGTGCCATCCGATTTATTACCAATGCCCCATTTAACACCCACCACTGCAACCTATATGCACTAGTGGACTGGCCCTCTTTACACACTCAGCGCCTGACCCACTGGTTTCACCTAATTTACAAATCAATACTAAGACTAACCCCCCCCTTACCTGAACTCACTCCTCTCCGTCGCCTCACCCTCCCGAAACCTGCGCTCATTCAGGTACATCTCCCTGATCACTCCAAAAGCCCACACTTCTTTTGGCCGAAATTCATTCCAGTTCGCCGCAGCTAACGATTGGAACGAGCTACAGAAGACTCTGAAACTTGTGACCACTCTCCCCCTCACTTCCTTTAAATCTCGATTATCAGAGCTTCTGTCCAACCATTGCACCTGCTGAACCCCCCCTCACATGTACACTACCTTTCCCTATCTGATCCGTTACTTTAGTATTTTCCAAATAAGCACCTTTGTGTATATACGGACTTGAACATTATATTAGTTTAATTACATTATTGTTATTTGTTATTTGCACAGTTACCATTTGCACTGTCATACTAGTGTTAACTTATCACATTGTATCTGCCTGCTACTCTGTACACTGCATTCAACTGCATTCAACTGCACATTCAACTGCACTTTTCTATCTTTCCCCCTTATCGTACCCTTTGTGTTATTCTTGTGTATTTGTATTCATGTGTAACTCTCTCTGTACTTGCACCTTTGCTTTATCTTGGCCAGGTCGCCGTTTTAAATGAGAATTTGTTCTCAACGTGCCCACCTGGTTAAATAAAGGTTAAATAAAAAATAAATAAATAAGGCAGACAAGGGTACCCTCTGTCCCCCAGCAAGTAACCACTGAACGGTTTAAACACCCAAAGATTTAGCACCAAAAAATGGACTGGGCCCGGGACAACATTCCCAGTTGTCTCCCCCGTCAGCTGCCCTGCCCCCTTGGCTTCACTGAACCTAACAATTGCGATCTAGATAGATGTCACGACGGTGGTTATCAATTCATTAAATCAACCCAGGATTTCCCAATCTAGTGACGAGTGCGTTCACATTAAAGGGGCAGTGTGTGCACCATAGGACCAATCGCTTAACTGTAGTAAATGATGATTTTAGAGAAATATGCTGAGCATAAAAATATAAGCCAAACATAAAACAGGAAGGAAAGCTGGGAAAAAATTGGCACTGTGTATATATAAATACCTCAGGCTCATCGATATCACTGACTATAATTACAATTGTATATTCCATTAAACCAATGTGTTGTTTAATGCTGATCATGTATAACTATTTTATTTATCGTATTCTTTCATTTGCAACCCTGACTGTTAAACGGTCATTTAAGCAAATAAAAAATGTACAGGCTGTGTAAATTAATTAATGTCAAAATACTTGGTTGTTCAACAAGTTCTGTAGGAGTGAATAGTAAATGTATGTACTGTTTCTACAGTGAAAGGAGATAAATTGATGTTGATCCGTATCAAACAGACCATACATTAAAATACCTGTCACAAACAAACGCAACACTATGCATAAATCTGTGGAACTGTAAGCGCACAACTTCAATGTATCGCACTGCACCGGCACAAACGGCTCAAGAAACTGACAAAGACACATCACTCCCTCCGCTGACAATCAATATATTCCAAAAAGCCAATAGTGACTCCCAGAATGGTGACCCATTTTTCAATCGAGAATTGATTGGTCAGTAGGCGGTGCTTTTGTTCAGGTTAATCAGTTAGCTCGACTATAACCTGCTCCGGAGCAGGTTACGTTCGCAGCATAAATTACCATGGAGGTGTGTTCGGGCAACAGGTGATACAACGTTGTGATACTGAAAACCTGGTTACTTGCTAACCTCAAAACTTGCTTTGTAGTATAGGCCCCAGGTGGGCTGATTAAGAACTGGTTTTCATTTGAAGTGAAACCTGGCGAAGTTAAACATAATATTGGAAGAGACATCACAGTTTAAAATATTTTTATTAAATATTCATTTATCCTGGTTGTATGATTGGTCACCTTAATACTACCCCTTTATATATTGAATATGCCAGAAACAGCAAGGAATCACCAATATGTTCCTTTGTCCCAGAAGCTCCATACTGCCAAATTGTTTGTGTGCTGCATGTTGGAATTCGCTTGGTCTGTGCCTGGGATGTCTGGCACTCCTGGGACAGCTCTCCAAACGTCCATAATGTTCTTGCACCATCCCCCTTTCCTCAAAAGCTCTCTCAGATTGTTCTGTGTCAACAGAAAAAGAAAAGCATAATATAATTATGTAAAATGTGATTGAAATGTTGAAGAAACGGCCATCTGAAATACACTATATATCCAGATTTATGTAGACACCCAAGGGATCATGGTCTAGAAGGGGATGTCCAACACATTCATATGGGTGTGATGGTCAGGTATCCAGATACTTTTGGCCATGTGGTGTATATTTACCAAATCTAATCTCACTCAGCCTCTCTTCTGTTAGCTGGGCAGCCCTTCAAGATCTTCCTCTCCAAATCTCTCCCTCTCTCTGGCACCTCCGGAAATATGTAAAAAAAAATGTAATAACATAATTAGGTATATATAGAATTGTTTAGTACACTAATAGGGCCCGATCTTACACCCAGCACAATTGACTTTTTTACACCAACAAATGTATCATTCCCGTCAGATTAGGAAATTAATTTAGGTTCGTTGGGCGGTTCAGCGAAAAGAAGAGTCGTGTTCCGGCGCAAATGTTCCCTGGTGCTATCTTGCAGTTTCCAAAAACAATTCCGCCAATGACCAGGAAAAACCTGGTTAAAAGTCAGTGGCGTGTTATTCATATGCTATTTTAAGGGCGCATGCTTAACCATAATGTAGCAATTGCACAACGCACATACACTTTGCTCCTCTCCTCTACACAAATGTAGCAGTTCCTATTATTGCAATACATAATTAAAATGAAAAATATTACCACATGATTGTGGTGTCCGAAGATATGAAAAAAGTGCCATACATCTAGTGTACACATTTACACAAATTATTCAGAATGAATGATTTGCACTGATATACATCAACCTTAAGGGAACCCATTCAATCAACATACAAGTCACTTGCGATGCTAATAGTAAAATCACCCAAGCCTTGACTCATTTATGGAAACATTGCCATCAGGAATCCCCCCTTGGATGGGTGGCTGTGAAGGGGACAACGGCTATCCGTTAAAGACATGGTTAATGATCACACAATTTATGATGCTAGCAAGTGCGTGAAATGTTGTTTAATCGAAAAAACACACAAACAAGCAGTTTAGCCTAATGGAACGAATATTCGGCACACTGAAAATGCGCGTCTGGTGTTTGGATATACAGGAGGTAAACAACTCAAGTCGCAGCATTCTTTGTGGTTTGTTATGTTTTACGTAACATTTCCATGAATCATGGATGTGTTGATGACATAAATGAGGAAATATTAGAGGACTTCAGGAGATGTGATGTTGAAATGCATGTGCCCAGAAATACAGAACGGGAGAGGAAAGCTTATTTGACAGAAGAGTCTAATGTTAGACTACATTGCAAAAACAATACCATGCATTCATAACTTTGTGATTCAGTGAGAGTGAGTCCAAATCATCGGGAAGTATGTCTTGTGACATTTCTTTATTTACATTTTGTAAAAAGAAAAATCAATAGCAATCCGCCGTTATAATAGCAATCCGCCATGAAACATGTGCGCCTGCTATTAAAGGGAATGTGAAATGATGCTCTGATTGGTTTATTGCATGTTATGCCCAAACCACACCTATGACTAATGAAGCTACTTTAGACCTACGCATTTTAGATTTGTGTCAGGCGCAAGAGTCATTTATCCCGCCGGGACCCTCCCACAATGTCACTTGCGTTACACGTTTGATACTTGCGTTTCAGATCATTAAAATAGGGCCCATAGTAGGGCTGCAGCTATCGATTATTTTTAGTATTCGAGTATTCGATCGATCATTCCATCGATTAATCGAGTAATCGGATAAGAAATACTTTGGTTTTATTGAAGGTACAATACTTTGGTTACATTTTCTGAAAAAACAAAATTTTTATTGCCTACATTGTTTACAATATCATCTCTCAAAAAAACTAAATATTAAGTGCAACAAAGTGGCATATTACATTGGTTTTTAAAGAAAACATATTCTAAAATGCAATAACAACCTTAAGGCATACATTAAGTTGTGCAACTTAACTCACAGAATTACAAGTTTCAACCTGAGACTGATCTGTATATAGGCCTATAGGCTATGTATATATTAGTTATACTCAAACTATTTTAATGTATACATTTGATTACAATCTCACACAGCTCTGTTACACTTATCCTAGTACGTAGATCGTTAATCAGCTGTTTCTCTGTGAAGAGAGAGAAATTGGTGTGCAAAGAAGCAGCTTTTCTTCCGGAGGTTTAGTAAACAATTCGGCACTTTTGATCAAGTTGTGGTCATCACTACATATTTTCTTGTCTTTGTTCTTGGTAGTTGTTGTGCTAGGTGTAGTTTTATCATCCATACGATGGAATGGATGTTTAAATTAGACTCAATGTTTTCTGTTGAGATGCAGTTAAGCACTGACGTCATGCTATTATTGTGTTAAGCTAGTTCGATTTTGCACTCGATACACTGTACAGAGTTTTCGTTTTAATTATGTTTGAACTGATTCCAAACTTTGGACACTTTCTGTTGTTTTCTCCAGCCTGTCTTCTCTTAGCCCCTCACTATTTACTTACGCTCTCTTTCTTCATGTTGTAATCTCCGTCGTCAGTCTTCATCGCATGTGTCCCCAGACCAGTGTAGATCTAGCTTCTTTAGTGGATTCCTAGCTTTGACTAGTTTCGCCTTCAGAATAATAGCGCTTGATTCAATGTGATAAACATCGCGTAACAACAAAGGAAACATTACACATTTCGAAAATATACTACTAAAAGTATATTTTTTCATACTTTTTCTATTTGAAAAGTATGACATATTTACGTACTAATAATTTAATAAGACCATTTACATTTGCAATCTGGATAGCTTATATAATAGATACACAGAGTCATTTTTGCTAGCAGCGTCAGCACGGTGTGCGACAGTAATAAACATCCTTGCGGAAACACAGTGTGCGATACAACGTTGGTAACATTGGTTAAACGAAGCTTCGGGGCAAATCATTTTGTTTCGATACTTTTTTGTATTTGAATTATTCAAGTTATTCCAGGAATCGTTTCAGCCCTAGCCCATAGAGTTAATAGTCTAATCAATGTCTTGATAGGGTAACTAGCAATAAAATCACGTCTGATAACAAATTAAATGCAGTCGTTTTTATAAAAAATGTGTTTTAGTATAGTAGTCTGTGTCACACTTAACAATTTCAACACCAATTGTGTTCTTTTCATTTGGGAGTTTTTATTTTACTGGCCATTCATTTTCAAGCTCTTTTTACAGGTCTTAAATTGTCAGCTACACAATCTAACTTTTATGTACAATTGATTATTATTACATGTTTACTTTTTCCGAAGACTTTGCACATTGTCGGATGTATTTCTTTTTCAAACTGGAATGAAGCTCAATAGTCAGAACAATCTCTTTTTTTCTAAGGGCTGGGATTTCGGTCAATTATAGAAGTAATAGCACATTGTAACCAAAGGGGTCACCAAAAACACACAGATTTTGTAGTTTAACAAAGTTACATAGTGCAGGTTTAAGCACATTTAAATTCAGATACTTTTAGACTTTTACTCAAGTAAAAATCCAGTAGGTGACTTCACTTTCACTGGAGTAGGGTTTTAGTACAGTATCTTCACTTTTACTCAAGTTTAATTGTCTAGTAGTTTTTACACATCTACCCACAAGGATTTAGTTTGTTCCATATCTTTAGAATTTGTTTACAATTGCCCTGTCCGTGTATATTCAATCGTTTGTAGATCTTGTAGCTTTTAACAGATATATGAAAGTCTACGAACATCTCTCTCTTTTAAACTGCCAGTTCTTTTGTTTTCTTCATGGTGTTGGATGACAATGGGATAGTGCTTGTGTGTTACTTCTTTTATACACTAGTGGAACAGGAATTGATGTAATGGCTCAATATAGTTCCTGGGTTAATTACAATAAACTTTAAATATTGATTCTGAAACATTGATTTGGAGGACATTGACAAACAAATACAGAAACCCAAACTCGCCCCCTCTATAGATTCCACAATGCAGGTGCACATGTGTATAAATAGACTGATTATTCATATATATATACATATATTATTGATACCCTGTGACGTATTTTACCCCAAGACATCCTACGTTACATAATAGGTGAAAACTATAAACCATAAACAAATAATATATACATGGCTCCTATATTGTTGATGTGTGCTATTTACCAGAGAGTACTTCATAAATGAGTGCTTATATAGTATGTGTGTATTATGTGTATGTTAGTATTACCTGTGGAATCTTTACTTCAGAATAAACTGGATCAGCTCCTGGAAATTAGACAATGTTGTAGACATTAGGACACTACAATCAGTATACAGTTTACTGTATCTGTCAAAAATAAAGAACTGAGGTAGGATGTGTATTTGTATCTGAATTTGTGTTTGTTAGTGTGCATGCGTTTGTGTTTATTTGTATGTTTATATATATATATATATATGACTGTGTGACCTCTCTGTCTGGGAATAACTCTGACTTCACTGTACGTAACATCTCTGAGTTCATATATGTTCAAGCCTTTTGGAATAAATCACACCACATCCCGTTGATTACATAGTGTACATTAATATGTTATGTTCTTTCATATGGGCATTTAAAGTATGAGATTATATGAAGTGTGCAGTACTAAATCTAAATTAATTAACAAAATAAACAGATGATGTGAAAAAAGTTTCTGTTGGGTCCATGTGGTGTGGTGGGCTAAGTCGCTGCATTGCAGGACAGTCTACATCATGATAGTCAGTGGTTCAAGCCTGACAATGGGTTCTCTGACTTCCCCCGGGCCTCCTGCATGAGCCAGCGCAAGTTGGCATAGCGCTGCCTGTGATTTGGGTTAAGTAAGTCACATTATCTATCCTGCCATGTTGCTCTCTAGCAACTCCTTCTGTCCCAATCAGGTGCCTGTAAATTCACTTGCGGAAGTATAGTGGCTGAAATCACTATCAGTAATCATACTGTACATGATCTGACTACAGGCTTCCGTGTTAGATTCGCAGTGCGAAAATAATCTGCGGCTCAGGCGACATGTGGTTGGATGAACTATGTGAGTGCCCCTCATCATCCTGAATCTGTCCAATGAGTTTGCAGAGCTGCTGACAAGGCAGGATAAAGAATATCTGGTGGCATCGAGGTCGCCCTCCAGAGGGGGGTGTCTGCTCAGCTGGAGCTGAGCCTTTGAGGGTGGTACTGTAACATCGCCCCTCCCCTGATGGCCTAGTGGGAGGAGCCTGTTCCATATAGTTGTGACTTTACAGTCATTTTCCAGCCAATCTCTTACATTCTTCAAATAATCACAGCTGTCATTAGTCTTGTATTTATGCTCTTCTGTGTGTATTTGATAATTTGTCACTCATTAATTGAAGTTACTTTTTGATAGGTGTAGCATCTATCTGAAATGGTTGACTCCACGAAGTCTATTTATTTTGGTATATGTTTTGGTATATTAAACGGTTTCTTTTTTATGAATCACCCCTCACAGTTGTCTCAATTACTACTGCACCAACACACCTCTTGTTGTGACAGCTCTGGCCGTTACTGACTCAAATTAACAAAATGACTCGAAACAGTTGTTATATTTATTGAACAACTCAAAAGAGTCAAACTTCCTGTAATGTTCCAATGTTAGCCAGGAGGTGGCAGTGGTAAACTAATGGTGTGGGAAGTCACAGGGAAGAAGAGCCATTGTTTGGCAGTCTGGTTGAGAGCTCCCTGTGTGGAGGTTGTTTTATTAAGTAAAATTTTAAGTAAACTCTGATTAACAAGTATACTGCTTGGTCCCTGTGTATTAACGTTATATGGTGCAAATATAACATATTGGTGACGAGGATAATTCGGAAGAAGTTATCGGTTGTTCCTTGGAGATTGTTGAGTGAGCTACGTGGTGGGAGTTGGCTGGCTAGCTACGCTATCAGCGAGTCGCACATGTTCTGGGGAGGATGGTTTGAGCAGGCTACCAAACTAAGATATGGCGGGAGTAGTTGGATCAGTGTCGCCGTTTGACAGCTTGGCTCAGTCCTGGAAAGAATATTGTAAGATCCTAGATCATTTTTTATGGCAAATGGCATTGACTCCTCAGAGAGAAAAAGGGCAATTTGGCTGAGCTGTGTGGGGGCGCAGACCTATGCGTTGATGAGAAATCTGCTGAGTCCTGATAAGCCAGAGCAGCGAACTTATGTGAAATTGGTGTCATTGAGTGTGTTAGACTCTGAAGGAAAAGGACGTGTCCTTGCTTGGCTCCGTTCTGCTTGCAATCTGTTCTATCTCTGCTTTTCCTTTAGTCTTCTTTTTCTTTTCTTTTACCAAAACTATTCTTTAGACTTGTTCTCTGCTATTTTTTATACACCTTATGGACAGAGGCTGTTTATACATCTAACCGGAATACCTTCTGAAGCTAACTTGAAGAATTTGAGCAATCCAACATGGACTCCAGCTGTACAGAATGTGCAGAGTGCTGTCGGCCTAACATTAAGAGTGGCTAAACTAGAAAGCAGGATTTCCACCCTTTACAAAATACAGGATGGTGAACAATATTTGGACTCGTTCCTGGTACCATCGTCCCAGGTGGCAGTTTCAGACACTACCATCCCATGGAATGGCCACAACACCTACGCTGAGGTGCTGACTAAGCGGGATCACGAAGGTGCCATACCCAAGCGTGTGATGACTTCTACCCCAACGTACTCAGAGGCATGGACGACCATACAGAGGAACGTAAAGAAACACCGCTCGCCAAACACCAAAGAAAAACTTCAGCTTGGTAACAGATACCAGTCGCTCTCAAAACCAGAGTCGCCCTGCTTGAAATCACCAGCAAAATCCAAAACCATTACCAGAAAGCAGTACTCACAGCCCACAAAGCTGCCTACACCTCCTAGGAACACCATTTCACAACCCTGCCGTGCTAAGGAAAACAACCCTAAGTATGGTAAGAAACATCAACTCACAAAATGACAGAGGGGCAATTCATCGAGGTCTCACACAGGCTACACAGCCAAAATACCCAAACACTATACTCATTGGGGACTCGAAAATCAGCAAATTAAGTAGTAAGAGTATGATAACAAACGGTCTCCCATACGCAATTGTCAGCGAGATAACTGAGAAACTACCAGAAATCCTCGAAAGCTACACTGCTGACAAAATTGTTCTACATATAGGTTCAAATGACACTCTAAATCAGCAGTCTGAAATTTTTAAAAATGATTTCATTGGCCTGTTTGACACACTTGAATCTCTACAAGAGTCTAAAAAAGTGCATATATCAATCAGGCCCATTGCCAATAATTAATAAAGGGATAGGTTGCTTTAGCAGACTGTTAGCACTACACAATTGGCTTGCCCCTACATGTGCCTCCAGAGGTCTGAATTTCATCAGCAATTTCGACCTGTTCTGGGAGAGAAGAAATCTCTTTAAAAGGTTCGGGATTCTTCTAAACAACTCTGGACTTCGAATGCTTGCAGATCATCTGGAATACAATATCCTCCATTCTTTAATAGTTTCACCAAAGAAGGAGAAAATACACAACACTACTCCCTTATCAGGGTGATCTCAGAAAAACTGAGGAAAGTGGGTGAAATGGATGAACTAACTGCCATTGACACATCCCACAAGGTCAATGATAGCACGACGCCACCACAACAATCAGTGTTCGTGCACAAAATCTCAGCTGAGTCCTGTCCACAGAGCTCATCACAAACAGACTGTGGCACATTAAAAGCGCTCCAAGATTCCAAGGACAACTTTGTGGAAAATAGTCAGGGAAGCGATTTTCTGGTGACACCAGAGAATTAGTCGCTCTTGACCTTCTCCGAAAAAATTGAGGATCTGGTTCATGCTGGAATAAAACTATCCCACTCTATTGCTGCAAGCCCCCAGATACCAACCAGAAAGCGCAGAGGCCCCCAAGCTCCCCCTATTCCACTGGTTAGAAAGCTTCGTCCCCTCCCACAGCAGAAACCAGAACCAAAAACAACTGAAAACAGCTCTCAGTGATATGTGTCGGGTCCCCGCTATGATAACAGTATCAAATGTTTACAGAACAAGTGGGAACCCAGCGTGCCTGTATCTTTCTCTATTCCTGTTCTTTTACATAACAGAAAGTCTAGGGCTGTCTCAAGCCAGATAGCAAACCCATCTAATCTACTGCCTATTACATGTCAAACTAAAATTGCTGTGGTTGAAAGCAAAAATACCACTGTTAAATTAGCACTTTTAAACATCCGTTCACTTAAAAATAAATCACTTCTAGTCAATGACTTAATAACCACACACAACCTAGATATTATTCTTTTAAGTGAAACCTAGTTAGAACAGAGCTGCAGTGCAACAATCCTCAATGAAACAGCCCCTCCTAACTTTAATTTTATGAGTGTCTGTAGAATGGTTAGGAGAGAAGGTGTAGCAGCCATTTTTAAAGATGTCTATCAATGTAAGCAAGTGTCATTTGGAAATTAACTGTCTTTCGAATATCTGGGAATGGTGTTAAAAGGTCCTCCACGCATTCTACTTGTCATTATTTACAGGCCTCCGAAATACTCTCCAGCATTTGTTGAGGACTTTACAAAATTGCTATCAGCAATTTCCTCAGAGTTTGACTGTCTTGCTATTGCTGGAGATTTTAACATTCACATAGATAATGCAGAAAGCAATATGGCGAAAGATATCATAGCTGTTTTAAATACATTTGATTTGACTCAACATATACATGAATCCACACACAACAGTGGACACACCCTAGACTTACTTATCAGTAAGGGCCTAAACATTTCATAGATTGTTGTTAAGGATGTAGCACTATCTGATCATTTCTGTATTTTCTTTGATATATTGATCTCTCCTAACATTGAAGCTAGATCTGTGTCTGTTAAAAAGAGATGCCTGAATGAAAACACTAGGGTGCTATTTATGAAGACTTTATCTTTAACACCAAGCATATCTGCGGACTTTGTTGATTTTCTCCTTGATTCCTTTAACTCAAAAGTTAATAGTGCAATTGATGATATTGCTCCTGTGAAAGTCAGGAAGAAAAATGGCAGACAAAAGGCACCTTGGAGAAACTCAACAACAGTTCAAAATATGAAGACAAATTGCAAAAAATCGGAGCACATGTGGCGGAAGACAAAACTTGAAGTCCATTATGACATCTATAAAAACACCCTTCATGCCTTCAATGTAGAACTAGGCAAAGCTAGACAGACCTTTTTCTCAAATATTATAAACAGCAACTTCAACAACACACACACTTTTTTTGCTACTGTAGAGAGATTAACAAACCCCCCAAGTCACATTCCCAGTGAAATGCTCTCAGACAGGAAATGCAGTGGGTTTGCTCCTTTCTTCGCAGAGAAAATCAATAATATCAGCACATCTTTAAGTTGCGCTGAGGTCACACAGATTAGATCACAACCTCAGAAATTAGTCACTATGTCTGTTTTCGAAGCAATTAATGGTAACATTCTCGAAAAAACAGTACAGCACCTTAAAACATCAACCTGCGCCCTTGACACACTTCGCACATCGTTTTTCAAAAGTGTGTTTAACTGTTTAGAAGCAGATCTCCTAGAATTGGTAAATTCCTCACTTCTTTCTGGGACTTTTACAACGTCCTTAAAAACTGCAGTTGTTAAGCCCCTCCTGAAAAAGAGCAATTTGGATCACACCGTACTGAGCAACTACAGACCAATTTCAAATCTCCCTTTCATAGGCAAGATCATTGAAAAAGTTGTTTTCAATCAGCTGAACAAATTCTTAAGCTCAAATGGACACTTTGACAACTTTCAATCTGGCTTCCGACCAAATCAGAGTACAGGGACAGCGCTCGTAAAGATAATAAATGATATTCGCCTCAATACAGATACAGGCAAACTATCAGTGCTGGTACTACTCGACCTATCAGTGCTACATTTGACACTGTCGACCACGACATACTTCTCGACAGGCTGGAAAACTAGGTCGGGCTTTCTGGGATGGTCCTATAATGGTTCAGGTCATACCTAGAAGCGAGAGGTTACTATGTAAGTATAGGCAACCATAAGTCTGAGTGGACATCCATGACATGTGGAGTCCCACAAGGCTGAATTCTCGCGCCACTCCTATTCAACCTGTATATGCTCCCACTGAGCCAAATAATGAGAAAGAAACAAATTGCTTACCACAGCTATGCAGACGACACCCAGATCTACTTAGCCCTTTCGCCTAACGACTACAGCCCCATTGACTCCCTATGCCAATGCATTGATGAAATTAACAATTGGATGTGCCAACACTTTCTTTAGTTAAACAAAGAGAAAACCGAAGTCATTGCTTTTGGAAACAAAGATGAAGTTCTCAAGGTGAACGCATACCTTGATGCTAGGGGTCAAACAACTAAAGATCAAGTCCGGAATCTTGGTGTGATTCTGGAGTCAGACCTTAGCTTCAATAGTCATGTTAAAGCAATAACTAAATCAGCATATTATCATCTTAAAAATATCTCAAGAATTAGATTCTTTGTTTCCAGACAAGACTTAGAGAAACTTGTTCATGCTTTCATCACGAGCAGGGTGGATTATTGTAATGGCCTCCTCACTGGTCTTCCCAAAAAGACCATAAGACAGCTACAGCTCATACAGAATGCTGCGGCCATGATTCTAAGCAGAACCAGGAAATATGAACATATCACGCCAGTCCTCAAGTCTCTACACTGGCTCCCAGTCACATTTAGGATAGACTTTAAAGTATTATTACTGGTATATAAATCACTCAATGGCCTAGGACCTAAATACATTGCAAATATGCTCATTGAATATAAACCCTACAGACCACTCAGATCATCAGGATTACATCAGCTAGAGATACCAAGGATTCAGACAAAACGCAGAGTATCTGCTTTTAGCTACTATGCCAGCCACAGCTGGAACCAGCTCCCAGAGGAGATCAGATGTGCTCCAACAGTAGTCACCTTTAAATCCAGACTCAAAACACATCTGTTTAGCTACGCTTTTACTGAATGAACTCTGTGCTAAGTCCGAACCGATTGCACTATATTTTATATGGATCGTTCAGTCTCTTTTATTTCTTAAACTGTACTATTTTTCTAACAGTTTTTCACTTTTATTTTAATTGCTTTAATTTTAACCGTTTTAAATTTTTATGTTTTCCTGTTTATGTAAAGCACCTTGTATTGCCATTTTGTATGAAATGTGCTACATAAAAAAACTTGCCTATGGCGCAGGCCATGGAAGCGGCACACAAAGATTTGCAAGACTTAACAGTGAGAGAGAGCAAAATGGAGTCGGCCAGCTGGGGACATTGTCAATAAAGTGGCTGAGGCCCGCGAAAACATGCCGGGGGTGAAATGCTTCAGATGTGGCAAGATGAGACACGTCGCCAGCAGTTGCAGGTTTGCTGGGGAAGTGTCATAATTGTGGGAAGACAGGACACAAAGAGGGCCTGCAGAATGAAAACTAAGGAGACATCAAAACCATTAAGAGAAAAAAGCCCACAGACTGAGAGGCAGAATAAATGTACACATTTCCTTCAAGAGGAGGGAGAAAGCGCAGAGGCCGAGTTTTTCACTGTTTACAGCATGGACAATGGGGCAGTTTACACTATGTACAATGGGGCAGTTTACACTATGTACAATGGGGCAGTTTACACTATGTACAATGGGGCAGTTTACACTATG
>JACXGM010028535.1:0-14004 GCA_016801145.1 Umbra pygmaea | reverse complement strand
TTACTGGTATATAAATCACTCAATGGCCTAGGACCTAAATACATTGCAGATATGCTCATTGAATATAAACCCAACAGACCACTCAGATCATCAGGATTACATCAGCTAGAGATACCAAGGATTCAGACAAAACGCGGAGAATCTGCTTTTAGCTACTATGCCAGCCGCAGCTGGAACCAGCTCCCAGAGGAAATCAGATTTGCTCCAACAGTAGTCCCCTTTAAATCCAAACTCAAAACACATCTGTTTAGCTACACTTTTACTGAATGAACTCTGTGCTAAGTCCGAACTGATTGCACTATATTTTATATTTTATATATATTTTAACTTTCTGTCTCACTCCACTTTACCACATTGATTCACTCCTCTCGATGCTGCTTTGTTTTATTCACTCACCCCTCTCTCTCCTGTCCCACCCTCCTCTTTCCCCCTCCTACTCTGTTTTATCTTACAAATATCTTCTAGAGGAGAACACAAGCGCTCTTTAACATAAGCGCTGACACAAAGCGCCATAAAAGTACAGCTCAGTCTCAAATAGCATCCTATTTGCTAGGTAGTGCACTACATCTGAACATGGCCCTCAGGTTTCTGCTCAATAGTACTGCACTATAGGAGGGAAAGGGTGCTATTTGTGATGCACACAGCAATAAGAGGACTGTAATATCCTAACAAGGAAATATGTGTCTCCATGGAGTATAAATTCTGTTTCATGTCATTCATGAGCCTTTGTTTTATTTATCTGTTTTCCTTTACAACCAGGCAGATGTCTGGGGGGCATGTAGACCTTACTCCTCCAAGAGAGAAAAGAGAGTCAAAAGAGAGATGGAGAGAGAAAGAGAGGGAGACAACATAAGAGATGGAGGAAAAGACCGAATGAGCAAGAAAAAATGTGAGAGATAGCAAGAGCCAGAGAGGGACAGAGAGAAAGAACAAATGTTAATCCAGTCAAAGCTGCCATGGCTCACTGTTGCCCCCTGCAGTTAGTTATGGAGAACTTCCAGTTCAAATTGCACACAGGTTACGGTTTTAAAAACAGTGCCAAGTCATCTTAGATGGACGAGGGATGACGATGCCCAAAGTCAGTGCAGATTGTTTTATAAAATCCATCATAGGTAATACAGCATGGAACGTTTCATTAGAACAAGAGATATCAGACATTTCGGTAGGAATCTGGTATTTTATTATCAAATGTCACTTTTTTTATTGATACACACAGAAATGTTGTGATTATATCAAGTGTAGTTAGAACATTTGACTGTGAAATAGAGACAACAATGTGCCTAATTTGCATGTAATATACCTGAATGATTATTACTTTAAAGGGGTTAAACAGGGGTAGAACTGCTAAAAATCTGGTCCTTACAGGTTTTGTTCCTTTATTGGTGCTAAAATAAGGTTGGTTACAAATGTAATAATACTTTTTTAAACCATGTAAGAAAACATACTAAGAAATGCAATAAAATTTGCATAAAGCTGTCCAGACTGTCCAAAAAGAAAGTTATAAATGAACAGTGAGTAAAATGTGCTTTCCTGTATTTAAGATGCAAAGCCTATAGAAGGGAAAAAGGCTTGTGTGCATAACAGTAACGTTAATGTGGTTATAGAAACATTCATCAGATTTATACTAAGAATGCACGGAATGTTACTATTCATCTGTATCCCAAAAGATTTCCAACGTTCAGTTTGTGACAGATTCTATGTCATTCCTGACAGAATCCGCTTCCACACAAGAAGTCTCAGTCAAAAGGCCACCGTTTATCTCTACACTTCCTGCTTTCATTTGTTGTGTGACACTTGTCTCTAGTTGACGTGATTCAGGACGTGTGATTGGCAGATACGTATGCGCAAGTGTTCTTTAGAACAATGGTCACTCTGTATTAAAACAGGCTGTCTGTTGACGCCACTCAACTACAGAAAGATAGACTGCCTCATCAACTATTCATTCATGTTATTGCCACATTCTGTTACATAATTCATTGTTTGTCAATAGACGTTATTCAAATTGAAATGTATGTCTGTAGATAACTTGTAGATAAATACGTTACATTGTTTGCGAGATCAGGCATTACATTGCTATTATCTGATGATTTTCAGATATTGATTTAATTGGCAAAAATCAATTATGTTAATAATGCATTTCTATCTCATTTCTCATGCCTTACAATTTCATGATGCATTTGCTGTTATGGTTTTGCCCCATTGCAGACCTCATTCACCACCAAACAGTTCCGCTACTCATCACACTGCCTTCTCCACCAGCAGGAATTTGGCAGCATAGGAGTCGCGTGGTGTGGCGTGCAAAGTCCCTGCATTGCAGGACAGTTTACATCATGATAGTCAGTGGTTCGAGCCTGACTATGGATTTTCTGATTCTCTCCTGCATGAGGCAGCACAAATTGGCATAGCGCGGCCCAGGATTTGGGTTAAATAAATTAGATTATCTATCCTGCCACGTTGCAAAGAAAAAAAAGGATTTTGGCAGCACGTGCACTAGAGGTGAACACATTTACTGGATAAAGACCACAGCAATTCAGTGGTCACTAGGGTAATGAATGGGAAAAGGTTAACAGAATAATATGAAAGCGATCAATACAGAGAGATTAAAGTAGCAATGGATTTCCTAAACCACAAATGCAGAAAATGTAATACCGTGAACTTACTGTACCTATTGCTTCAATGTCAAATAAATACGTGTACAAAAACATGAATACAACATATTGTGTGGGGCATTCTCACAGGTAACACTTTTTAGACTAAAGGGTGGGATCAATCAATCAATCAAATATTTTTATCAGAATTTGTCACAAATAGCTTTGACAAATACCCAACCTAAAACCCCAAAGAGCAAACAAGAATGAGAACTGAGCCGGCAAGGAAACCTGTTCTCCACCGGAGGTTATAAACGAGAAGAATGAGCCCACAGGCTCTGTACAACAAGCAAACATTTCAGTGTAAAAAATGCCTTTTTAAGAGACCGTCTGAAAACAGGAAACTTTATTTATTGTCTGCAGATTTGTGTGATCGAAAAAACATATATATTTTAATGGTGCTCAAACATTGTTTGTGTCAGCCTTTACTGCATGGACCAATGAGAGACCCCGGAGTAAGTGTACCGGGCATCATTAGTGTGTGTGCTCCCTCTCTCCAGATCCCCCATCTGTGTTCCAACGTACTCAGACCCACTCCTGTCATAACAGAGTCTGTGGGGGGGGGGGGGGGGGGGGGGGGGGGGGGGGGGGGGGGGGGGGGGGTGCAGTGGGGATAACAGGAGTGAGTTTAACACTTCGTCTCCAGGTGGAGCTCTAGCAGAGACAGCAAACCAGTGGCGAGAGACATGTCCCATCACCTTGAATTAGCATAAACAGTCTTCAAATCGCTGATACAGTGTGTGTGTTCAAAGTGGGGCCCTGTTCCCTGGGTAGCTGGGGCCCTAGTGTAAAAATAGTGCACTATGCGGAGAATAGGGTGTCGTTTGGTGAGGCAGACATTGATGTTGGAGGGTGTAAATGCAAGCCAGCAGAGCCTGAATAACTTCAAGCCAAGCCGAGGATTAGTGTTGGGTTCAGGTAGGTCATTTAACACTTAAACACACTCCCAGGAGAGGCTATTCATGTTGGACAAATTGCCCAAGCCGCAGCACCTCATCGGCGGTGAGGATCTCAGCGGGGCCGAGGGTGAGTACCAGGGGATCTGTGGATCTCTGTCTGAGAAGTGGAGCCGTTTAGAAGCATGTGGAGAGGTAAAGAGATAGAGAGGGTGAGAGAGAGAGAGAGAGAGAGAGAGAGAGAGAGAGAGAGAGAGAGAGAGAGTAAGAGAGAGGGAGAGAGAAAATGTAGAGAGAGAGAGAGGGAAAGACAAAGACAAAGACAAAGAGAGAGAGAGAGAAGACAGAGAAACAGAGACGCTTTGCAACCTGTCTGTTCCCTCCATTAAGAGAAGAACTACAATCAAACATCTACAATGGCTGCTGGAAACATTTCTAGAACCATTAGAGCAGACCTGGGTTGAGCTAAAACTCATAAGACCGGGGCCAGACTGGCAATCTGGCATTTCTGGCATATACCAGATGGGCCGGGCCATTATTGGCCTAGACGTCTGTTTTTGTGAACAGTAATTCTACTTATATTACATATACAGCAATAAACAAATACATTGCAATAAAAAAAATTGCTGCCCAGGGGAACAGCATATCAAATAAGTAAACAGAGGAATAACAAAACACTCGGGTTGCATGTATAAGAACCCATAAGTATTATAACCAATCAGAACAAACAAGAACTAACCCTTGTGTGTTTCCCGCTAGTTTTACAATGTCTGTTAAGGAAGGGGGTGGCTCCTGTGTTCGTGACATTATATTTTTGGATGAGTAGTGTCACTTCAGAACACATTTATGAAAAAGGTGATTATGTTTTAGTTAATGTTTACTCTTATCCTAATTCCTAACCTTAACCCCACGCCTAAAATAGCCCCTTTTCTAATTGAGGACTAGCAAAATGTTAGTACATTATTATGGTCATTTCTTATGGTACACGAACACACACACAGATGAACACACACACACACACACACACACACATGCACACACACACACACACACAAACAATACACATTTGTTTTTCTATCTCCATGGGGCACTGAAATCTAATCTTGACCTACATAAGCCATGTTCCTTATTTCCTCTACATTTTATCCTAACCTTAACCATATCCTTACCTTAACCCTAACTTTCACCTCAGTAACATAACATTAGTGTCTAAATTTAACCTTCAAATAATGCCTAACCCTAACTTTAAACCAAATCAGTAATGGCTGAACCTAATAGGTACCCTAATTCTAACCCTATGCCCAATAGTACGTTTTTCCCTAAACCTCTGAGCCATAAATCGCAATTCCCTCAAGGGGCCGTCTCCACAAGGTACAATTTGTCTCCACAAGGTCTAATTGTACAACGTTTTGTCAGGGTTTATGTGTGGTTGTGGGGCCATCGACACAAAACCATAAAAAAGGGCAGAAGCATACACTCAAACACACTTAAGCACAAACATGAAATCACGCACTCAAACAAGGGTGTAAAAAAAATCTGTAACTTGATGAAATGGAAACATACAATAAGTTGTCTGTGAACCTGCCTG
Organism: Umbra pygmaea; assembly: GCA_016801145.1. Classification (NCBI taxonomy): domain Eukaryota; kingdom Metazoa; phylum Chordata; class Actinopteri; order Esociformes; family Umbridae; genus Umbra; species Umbra pygmaea. The sequence continues at coordinate 8,872 of JACXGM010028535.1, read as the reverse complement.
ATCATGTGGAGTATGTTAGGATCAGGTGTTAGGGAGTCAGAATTGTAGTAAGAAGGTTGCTATTTTGATTCCCTGAATGTAATTGTGTCCTTGTGCAAGGCACTTAACCCTACAGTATTTTGCTCTGTAAATTACTAAAATCTAACTTTGTCTGTGAACCTGATCGTGTTGAAACTTAGCAAACATGTTTGTGTGGAGAGGAGGGTAACTAGGTCTGTCTGTGTATCTTTGTGGTGCTGCCTGTGTATCTTTGTGGTGCCGCCTGTGTTTCTCACACTTTAGGGGCCCTATTTTAACGACCTGAAACGCAAGTCTCAAACGCGAAACGCAAGTGACATTGTGGGAGGGTCCCGGGCGCTGTTGCTATTTTACCGGCGGGATAAATGACTCTTGCGCCTGACGCAAATCTAAAATGGGTAGGTCTGAAGTAGCTTCATTAGTCGTAGGTGTGGTTTGGGCATAACGTGCAATAAACCAATCAGAGTGTCATCTCACATTCCCTTTAAGAGCAGACGCGCTTGTTCCATGGTGGATTGCTATTATAACGGTGGATTGCTATTGATTATTCTTTTTACAAAATGTAAATAAAGCAACGTCACAAGACATAATTTCCGATGTTTTGAGCTCACTCTCATTGAATCACGAGGTTATGAATGCATGGTAATATTTTTGCAATGTAATCTAACATTAGAGCGAGATTACTTGGCCTGTCTCACTCTTCTGTCAAATAAGCTCTAATTCATTTGGGTTAAGTGACAAGCAACGGCACATGCATTTCAACATCACGTCTCCTAACATCAAGTCCTCTAATATTTCCTAATTTATGTCATCAACACATCCATGATTCATGGACATGTTGTGTAAAACACAACAAGCCACAAAGAATGCTGCGACTAGAGTAGTGTAAAGTGCCTTCTGTATCCAAACTCCTGACACGTATTTTCAGTGTGCCGAATGTTCGTTCAATTAGGCTATGCTGCGTGTTTGTGTATGTTTTCGATTAAACAGCATTTCACGCACTGTTGCTGGCATCAAATGGTGTCATCCTCAGCCATGTCTTTAACAGATAGCGTTGGCCCCTTCACAGCCACCTATCCAAGGGGGGATTCCCATCAAATATGGCAGAGTTTGTCATAAATGAGTCGTGGCTTGAGCCAGGGTAATTCGCGAAGACATGGGTGATTTTTACTATTAACATCGCTATGACTTGTTGATTGAATGGGTTCCCTTGCGGTTGATGTATATCAGTGCGAATAATTCATTCTGAGTAATTTGGGTAAATGTGTACACTAGATGTATGCCTATTTTTTCACCTCTTCGGACACCACAATGATTTCCCTCGTGTGGTAATATTTTCCTTCTAATTATGTATTGCAATAATGGGAACTGCTGCATTTGTGTAGATGAGAGGAGCATTGTGAACACGCTACATTATGGCCAAGTATGCACCCTTAAAATAGCATCTGAATAACACGCCACTGACTTTTAACCAGGTTTTTCCTGGTCAGTGGCGGAATTGTTTTCGGGTACGGCAAGATAGCACCAGTGAACGTTTGCACCAGAAAACGCCTCTTCTTTTCGCTCAACCCTAATTTAAAGTTCATTCCCTAAATTTACCAACGCGCGTCTGTGGAGGGAAAAGTCCCAAATGCTTCGGGTGCAAGATAGGAATGATACATGCGTTTGTGTAAAAAGTCAATTGCATTGGGTGTAAGACAGGGCCCTAGGAGTCAACCTGTCTGTCCAAAACAAACAAAACACTAGATGCTGCTGTAAGCGGGGCCAGTATTGTGGCAAATCCCAATGCTCCATGGCAATGAAGGGAACACTGCCCCATATACGGTGAGAATATCAGATTAAATGGGAAGTCCTGATGAGATATTCAAAGTATTACATGAGTAGTTCTGTCTCATTATTGTGTTGTGGTTGCATGTTTGTTTATGTTTCACATACAAAATCTCAGAGGAGGATTAGATTGTACGGTTGAGTCTAAAAGTATCTAGTTAGCTCTGTCTTCGTACCCTTCCTGTACATTCTATATTACAATGTCACCTGTCATATTTTGTTTTGACCTCAGGAAGAGTAGGAGCTTTAGTCAGTAGTTAAGACGGATCCATTACCTACTGGGTTGATAAGTAAAATCTTAAGTCTTAAATCTTCACTGAGATTCCCATGTCCCTCAAACAGCCTCAGGTATAGGAGACCTCATCATCATCACCATCATCATCGTCGTCATCCCTGCAGGAAAGCAATCAACACAAGCCTCGTCCCCAACTGAATGCTGAAGCTACGACTGTAAAACAGATTTGTCGCGAAGCAAACTAATTATGCACCTTCCTGTGCAATTTATAACAGTGTTGCCACGACGACAATACTCCCTGCAGTATCACTAAACTTCTGCTGCCTGATTAATTAATGGTGATGCAGGCCTAGAAATAAGAAGCACACACACACATGCACACACACAAACAAACAATCACACACATACAAAAGAGATGCCGAGGAAACGTCTTACATCACATGAGCAGAGAGAGAGAGAGAGAGAGAGAGAGAGAGAGAGAGAGAGAGAGAGAGAGAGAGAGAGAGAGAGAGAGAGAGAGAGAGAGAGAGAGAGAGAGAGAGACAGAGACAGAGAGACAGAGAGACAGAGAGACAGAGAGACAGAGAGACAGAGCAGAAAGATTATGATTGGTTCAGTCAAATACCCAATGAAAAAGGAGAGTAGGCGAGAGTTTCAGTCGTGCTTGTGGACTCCACTTCAATTCAGGCCGTAAACTTAAAGTGCTCTCTTCAAGTTAGATGCCCTAACCCTAATTCTAACCTTAACCCAACATAACCCTAACATTAACCTAGCCCTAAACTAAACATAACCCAAACATGAGCGGCTAATTACATATTTATTCAAGTTGAGCTAATTTAATTAAAAAGAGAACAATTGAAGTGCTGTGTTCAGGGACAAAATGTCCATGAACTCCTGCCTCCTCTCCGCCTCCTTTCTATTTTGGGAATTCGAATGATCCAAACATAATCTTTATGCCCTCAGAACATGTTTGAATACGGAAAACTGGCCTCTCTCTCTCTCCATCATTAAATTCAATACTATCAGTGCAATCTTTTATTTGCATGAAAGATGGAAAGAAAACATCCTTTGGTAGCAATACTGATATCTTAACAAATGTATACACAATATGATCAAAGGTACAGTGAGCACCAAAATTATTGGCACCCCTGATTGGCAATGCAAAAACAATACTGTAAAAAATACAATTAGAGAAAAACTCTGAATATCAAACGTGACAAATACTGTACTTTATTAATGTATCAATGGAACCAACCAAAATCATTAATTGATTAAATATAAAAACAATGTCCTCCAAATCAAGATTTCACAATCAATGGCACCCTTAAATATTATTGTAAATAACATCTACCAAAATTAAACCAAGAAATTCCACTTATTTCAGTTCACCTAATTCCTAAGGAACTACTGTTTTTGAGCCATTACATCACTTCCTGTTCTACTAGGGTATAAAAATGAGGTTGCACGCATGCAATCCTTTGTCATCCAACACCATGAAGAAAACAAAAACTTGCAGTTCATAATAGACAGATGGTCGTAGACCTTCATAAATCTGGTAATGGCTACAAGATGATCCACAAATGATTACTGTCAAACATACAACTGAGCACTGTCAGGGCAATCATTAAAAAATCACAAGATATGGAACAGTTAAAATCCTCATGTGTAATGAATACTCCCAAGGTATAAAAAGAACAATGTTTATTATCAACAGGTAGGTATTAGTCCAAAAGCACGGAGGATAATCCAAGGCAGAAGAATTCTCAAACAGAGCAGGGGTCAGGCCAGAATATCAATATCAGAGTAAAGCAAAGGTACAAGGGATAATCCAAGGCAGAATCATAAACAAACACCGCAAAGGTCAGACCTGAACAACAATGCATGAATATAAGGCTCAGTATGAAATAGACAGTACTTACAACACCTCGCAAAGAGGTAATGGAGTGTGTGTCTTAAATGCTGACTGAATGAGAGCAGGTGAATGGAATTTGGTTGATTGAGTCCGGGTTATGGGAAATGTAGTTCTGATCATTCCAGGAAGGGGAAGATGTAGTTCACAGGGAAGAGGAACCAGGAAATGTTACATCATGGGTAGAGGACGCATATGCATTTTGCCCTCCAGGATAGGGAGGAGGATGGTGAGAGAAGCAACAAAATCCCCAAAAATGTGAAAGAATTACAGGCCTTGGTGGCGTCTTTTGGTCACCCGGTCTAAAAGAGCACCATCAGAACCCATCTCAATAACCACAGCCTCTTTGTTCGCCAGAAGAAAGCCCGTAATGAACCCAAGACACAGGAGTATAATGAATTTCATCAAGTATCAGGTACAGTAATTTTGTCTGACAATCTGGTTTCCTTTTCACACCCATCCTAATGCTCATTGTATTGGAATGGGATGTCCAACAAGCTCATATGGGTTTGAAGGTCAGGTGTCCACATACCTTTGGTCATATAGTCCAAAGTCCGCTGCCTCAGTGTTGATGATGGCAATTTGCATATACTCCAGAACGTCATGAAGAGTGATCAGATGAATTGCAATGAATTGCAAAGTCCCTCTTTGCCATGAAAACTTAATACCAAAAAACATCTCCAATGCATTTCAGACCTGCCACAAAAGGACCAGCTGCCATCACGTCAGTGATTGTCTCGTTAACACAGGTGTGTTGATGAGGACAAGGCTGGAGATCACTCAGTCATGCTGCTTGAGTTAGAATAACAGTCTGGAAGCTTTAAAAGGAGTGTGGTGCTTGAAATGATTGTTCTTCCTCTGTCAACCATGGTTACCTGCAAGAAAACTTGCAGTCATCATTGGTTTGCACAAAAAGGGCTTCACAGGCAAGGCTATTGCTGCTAGTAAGATTGCACCTAAATCAACCATTTATCAGATCATCAAGACATTCAAGGAGAGAGATTCAACGGTTGTAAAGAAGACATCAGAGCACCTTAGAAAGTCCAGCAAGTGCCAGGGCAGTGTCCTAAAGTTGATTCAGCTGTGTGATCGGGGCACCAACAGTGCAGAGCTTTCTCAGGAGTGGCAGCAGACAGGTGTGAGTGCATCTGCATGCACAATGAGGTGAAGACTTTTGGAGGAAGGCCTGGTGTCAAGGAGGGCAGCAAAGAAGCCACTTCTCTTCAGGATAAACATCAGGGACAGACTGATATTCTGCAAAAGATACAGGGATTGGACTGCTGAGGACTGGGGTAGAGTAATTTTCTCTGATGAATCCCCTTTCCGATTGTTTGGGCCATCCGTGTCACGCACTGCTCCCCGTTAGGTGAGGGGATGTCACAACCCACTGCCCAACTACAAATTCACACACACACAATAACTAAGTTGCCACTGCCACACACTGAATACAGACCACATAACACAGCCCATCAGAGCTCAGGCATAGATCAAACCAGAGAGACAAAATGGCACATTAAACACAGAGGAAGGGCATGATGGGATTGCATGTTGATTGGAACAAGGTGAACAGGATAACGGGAGGGAGGAGTCACTGATAAGTGATGAGTGATTGGACCGATCTGCACCACCTGTGGGAAAATAAACAAACTGAAAAGAACAAACACACAGAACAGGACAGAGATCACTAACATAAACCAGGGATGTAACAATCCGGAAAAAACCTTGTCCGGAGAAGACAAGGTGAGCGCTACCATCAGTCCTGTGTGATGCCAACAGTAAAGCATCCTGAGACCATTCATGTGTGCGGTTGCTTCTCAGCCAAGGGAGTGGGCTCACTCACAATTTTACCTAAGAACACAGCCATGAATAAAGAATAGTACCAACACATCTTCCAAGAGCAACTTCTCCCAACCATCCAAGAATATTTTGGTGATGACCAATGCCTTTTCCAGCATGATGAAACTGGAAACTCCCCAGACCTTTATCCCATTGAGAACTTGTGGCCGATCCTCAAGAGGCGAGTGGACAAACAAAAACCACAACTTCTGACAAACTCCAAGCATTGTTCATGCAAGAATGGGCTGCCATCAGTCAGGATGTGACGACCCAGAAATTAATTAACAACATCCCAGGGCGGATTGCAGAGGTCTTGAAAAAGAAGGGTCAACACTGCAAATATTGACTCTTTGTATAAACTTCATGTAATTGTCAATAAAAGCCTTTGACACTTATGGAATGCTTGTAGTTATAATTCAGTATAACATAGTAACTACTGACAAAAAGATCTAAGAACACTGAAGCAGCAAACTTTGTGGAGACCAATACTTGTTTCATTCTCAAATCTTTTGACCACAACTGTATATCTCCGGAAGAAATTAAGAGACCAATGAAACATGATCAGTGTCTCTGGTTTTCTATAGATAGATGTGTTTGGGTAAAATTAACTTTTATGTTTTATTCCATAAATGCTGGGTGCAGAAAAAGAACAAAGACAGATGATAAGGTAAAGAAAGAAAACAAAGTATTTAATGTAGGAAAACACAATGCCAAATAAAGGTGCTTCGATAAGCAAAAACCTATAATAGGCCACATTAAAACTAAAAGAACACAAACACACGAAATGTAGTGACAGCAAACAATGAACCACAGCCAACCTAACAAACACAGGGATTTATATATGAAAGACTAAATTACCAACAAAATGCAACCTATTGTTTTTTATATGTACCCAAGTCAAAATTTTATTTAAAAAAATAATTAGTACGGAAATGTCTTTTTTAAAGTTTTTGTTATTTTCGGTTTCGGTCAAATCGCCTTTTGAACAGGAGTGATAGGGGCACTAATATGATAGCATAAAAATCGCTATTTTTAAAACACTAAGAAGGCTCGACACAACATGACGTTTGAAGTATCACCAGGAGCTGTACACATGAACTCGAGCATTGAGAATATTGTTTGTGTACACATAGTTAACTAAAAATAAAGGTTTTGTACAACTCACCTTAGCAGTTCGTGCTTATGCTGGCTTTCATTTTGCCAATCAAAAATTGTCGATCTTCAACAGATCAGATACATAGATTTTGGGGGATACTCTTTCTCTTCTGTGAATGAAAAGCAGCTCATTCTCTGTTCCTGTGTTCCTCCCATTAAAGTAGGGTCCAATTCATAAGATTACCGGAGTAAGAGTTGGGGGTGGGGGGACTGTGAGATTGGAGTGAAATAGTGTGTGTGTGTGTGTGTGTGTGTTTGTGTGTTTGTGTGTTTGTGGGTGTGTGTGTGTGTATATTCATGCATTGTTGTTCAGGTCTGATCTTTGCTGTGTTTGTTTATGATTCTGCCTTGGATTATCCCTTGTACCTTTGCTTTACTCTGATATTGATATTCTGGCCTGACCCCTGCTCTGTTTGAGAATTCTTCTGCCTTGGATTATCCTCCGTGCTTTTGGACTAATACCTACCTGTTGATAATAAACATTGTTCTTCTATACAACAGAGACGATACATTTATTTTGTCCCAACACCTTCTATACAACACAGAAGATACATTTATTACATCCCAACATCCTCCATACAACACAGACAATACATTTTGTGTGTCCCAACCACAGGGTGAGCATCTGGTTTGGCAAATTGACGCAAATGAGTTAAGTGCCTTAAACCTGCATTCTATCTGAATTCCAGCTGGGGGCGATACGTCTGGTTGCAAAAGTGCTCGGTGTCTGTACAGTTTTTTCCAATTGCTAACACACAAAATGAATAATTTGGCTCATTGAATCAAAACTCAACACACAAGAATGCTTTACACAACACTTGAAGATTAACATTGAACTGCCATGTCAAAACTGCCATTCTGCAATCACAACTTAACACTCTGACTTCAAAAGGCCCTCTTCAGATCAATAGTTAACACACATGCACATGAACAACAAACAGTCAAACAGACACAAAACACTGGTCAACTTTACTCAAGACACTTCTGTCTTTTGTAGTTTTTAAACCGTTTTTATTCCCGTAACCAAGCTTCAGTGATTCATTGTACAGGTAGTAAAACAACTCCCATTACAAGTCAGGGATCACTCCGTCGATTGGGGTCGGCCCACGTCACCTCTTCCACATCACAGGCGATGTTCTCCTTTGCCAGGCAACGGGAAAATATCGCCGGGCGTGGCGTATCCACCCGTGGATCGAGCCCACCTTGATGTATCCGCATACCTCCTCCATTGCTCGCAGGAGTGGCACGCATGCATGTGTAGGCGGTCATAGACCTTCCACCGCCATGCCGAAAATAATTCCCCTATCAGGTTGACGACCGGGAAATAAGGGGGCAGTGGAAACTGACATTATCCCAGATGAACATGGGCTGCCCTGGTTGGTCCTATGTGATGTAGTGCATGCAGAAATGTCAGTATGTGTGCAGTGTTGTAGTGACCCAGGGTGGCATGGTGATGGAGGACCCCCTGACCACTAAGGGCTGGAGTCTCTTCCTCTATCTCCTCTCCCTCTTCCCTCCCTGTCTCTTCCTCGTTCTTCTCTCTCCTTCAGCCTCCATATTCACGATAGTCTCACAACAGGTGCTCATACCTGAATTATATAGTGACTGATTGGTGTTCAGTTACGTGTTAAGTGTTTTACGATGTGTGCGGGAGTGTTGCTAATGTCATGTGTGTTTTAACTATTGAATAAATGTGCTGACTGCAGAGTGTTTCATCATTGGCCAAAGTGTGTAACACATGCACGATGTGTGTAGTGTTTTGCACCGTGTGTTACAGAATTGTTTACGGTGCCATGCCGACATTGTGTTTATTCATTTGGTGCCTGAGTGTACCAAATGCATGCAAACGTTACGGTTTCGACGCTTTGGTCTGAGCATTCACTTTTTGTGTT